>JAOXYM010000012.1:23059357-23078004 GCA_028567055.1 Leptatherina wallacei | reverse complement strand
ATCTATCTATCTATCTATCTATCTATCTATCTATCTATCTATCTATCTATCTATCTATCTATCTATCTATCTATACTGTATATGTATATACTTTGAGGTCACAGACTGGAATATCCTCTGTGAACCACATGGGGATGACATCAATGCCATAACTGAGTGCGTGACCGACTATATCAACTTGTGTGGGGACAGCATCGTCCCAACAAGAACAGTGAGATGCTTTCCCACTAACAAACCCTGGATCAACAGTGACCCTAAAAAATCTGTTAAACATTAAAAAAAGAGAGCCTTCAGGGATGGAGACAGGGAGTTATTGAAGACAACACAAAAACAAGTCAAAAGAGAGATTAAGAAGTACAAGGAGGACTACCGGAAAAAGTTACAAAGGCAGCTCCAGCAGAACAATGTGAGGGATGTGTTAAAAGGGGGATCAGACTGATGGAGGTCTGGACAGAGCAAATGAGCTGAATATGTTCTTCAGTAGGTTCAGTTCAAAACAATGTTCAACATTATCCCCTCTTTCTTCCACCTCAACAGACCACACACCCTCCATAAACCGACAGCTTTCCTGTCACACTTCTACTCTGTCACCCTACAGCTCAGTCATTGACCTTGACAGCCTAATCTCGCTCCACATCAGAACATACTGAGACCTCTGTCTCCACCTCTAGCCCGTCTGTCTCCTGCTGTCAGGTGAAGAAGCAACTGAACCAGAGCAAGGCTGCAGGTCCAGATGGTATCAGCCCCAGGGTTCTGAAAACCTGCTCAGAACAACTGTGCTGGATTCTTCAGCACTTTTTTAACACCAGCCTGAGTCAGAAAAGAGTTCCCATGTTATGGAAAACATCCTGCTTTGTTCAAGTACCTAAAAAATCCCAACCATCTGAACCATATCAGACCAGTTGTCCGAACATCTCACATCATGAAAGTGGAAATGGACTGGAAATTTCTCATTTGATTATCAATTCATTTTTCATTAACTGAATATAATACATTTCAGACTAGTTTTACAACTTGGTTTAAACATTTCCGAAAACAAAAACAACAGAAGCTGAGTTGGAGCTTCAAAACATGTTATAGAAAAGTGTATCTGAGAAAGTGTGTTGGTGGTGTAGGTTTCCCTACTATCGGAATATGTCATTGGTCAAATAGATCCACCCACAGCGTATTGACCAATGAGTGACGATTTTACTTCTTGGCGGGTAGCAAACGTCTTCCTGTGACGCAAAGGCGTCACATCTATGTCTTACAACAACAAAGGATGGTTAATAAATGCAGTTTCTAAATCGCTTCATGATTTATAACCACAGTCGTTTCAGAGTTCAATGTTTTGCTCAAGTATTTGCAACTTTACAAATGCAGTTACGTCGGGAGTGAACGGTAGGTCGCCTAGTTTTACAAGTGATGGTTACCCGGGGAAACAGATGCTAATGTTAGCTCACATAATTTCTTTACAAATTTTTAACTTCTCGGGAAACTATTTGACCTGTCACTTATTTGAATACGCAATTTCGCCAGAACAATACATTAAGAATGTGTTACTAGTGCCAGTATACCATCACTCATGTCAAACTGAGCTGCATCCAACCTTACAGTTAAGCTAACCAGGCTAGTTATAAGTAAATGGTCAATAAGGTTAGCAAGTCGATCCTAAGCCCCTCTCTCAGAACAGTTGTGTAGTGTTAACGCTTGACTGCCCCGACCCGCCTCGTTCTTCTCCGGCTCCTGGGATATGTAATACTTATTTGATACTTAGGCATACAAAATGAATAACAGACATTCGGGTGGCATTAATAAAAGATTGTTAAACGTATAAATAGTTTTCCATGTCTTGCTTAATTGCTGTTTTCTGCATGTTTTTTCTCTGTCCTTGGTGTAATCAGTTTCTGCAGAAACTGACAACAATTGCCAGCATATAAGAGGCTGAACATCTCTTTTCCAGATATTAAAATGGTAAGTTTTGATATTGTGGATAAGGCAATGTACTGTGAGGCTGCTTTGTGACTATTAAACACTTTGTGAATGTGCATTATTCTGTTGCTAATAACACCTCAAACAAGATATATAAGGTTTTTTTTATGATCTTTACAGATTCGCATTGCAGCACTAAATGCTGCTTCCACAGCCGCAGATGAGTCTCAAGACCCTTTCAGAAGCAGCAAGAGTCGGACAAAAGAAGCTCAAGTATATACCATTTCAAGATGAATGTATAATATTGAGCCAAACTGAATGCTGTAAATTGTTGATATATATGATTCTGATTTTACTTAATTTGTCTTTACAGGAAGCTGAGGCCTTTGCTTTATATCACAAAGCTTTGGATCTGCAAAAACATGACAAGTTTGAGCAGTCTGCGAAGGCATATCATGAGCTTCTCACTACTCCACTGCTCAAAGAAGTAAATACAATGCAATACGTTATATGATCCTTTCCATCTAGTCAGATTGCAGCCTTACTTTCACAGTGCAGAGCACTTCATTCACAACATTAAACTCCATTTAGACAGCAACATTTTGAAAATCTTTCAGTGTGAAGTCATCATTAATGAAACTTGGGGGAATTCATTCAGTGCTAGTTTTGTAGTAATTTTAGAACGGGGTCCTGCTCGTTATTTTTGGACAGTGTATATAGGTCTGGTTGTGACTCATTTATTCAGTTTTCTATCAGTTTTACCAATAGCCTTAGCCTGTAATGTTTGTATTTGTTCACATATAAGAGATTTAACTCTTATCATTCATGTTGTGGCACTCTATTTTATTTGTTGCCTAATCTAAAATGTCTTATTGTGTTTTTAGGCCATGCCTTCAGATGATCAACGAGTGGGTCTCAAGCATCCTGGGCTAATGTTGAAATATTCAACATTTAAAAACTTGGCGAGCATGACTGCATCTCGGGACGACCTAGAGACCGCTATGGAGTTTTATTTGGAGGTATAACAGTAAAAGGAACATTTAAACCTTTTACTAATTTTGAAGTGTTTATTTTTTGTATGTTACAGAAAATAATACCTGCTTTGATTATAATTGTTTTGTTTGTTGTTTTTTTTTTTTTGTCGTAGGCAGTTATGTTGGATTCCACTGATGTGAACATGTGGTACAAAATTGGTCAGGTGGCTGTGAGACTGGTGCGCATCCCTCTGGCTCGTCATGCTTTTGAGGAGGGATTACACTGTAACCCAGACCACTGGCCCTGCTTGGACAACCTCATAACTATTCTCTACACTCTTAGTGACTACACCTGTGTGTAATACATCATTGTACGCTCATTGCTCATTACAGCTCAAGCTTGGAAAGTGAAGTAACTGCTATCTGCATTTTCACAGGCTGTTTGTACTTCATTGCTAAAGCTTTGGAGAAGGATCATTGCTACACTAAAGGCCTGGTGCTGAAGGAAAAAATCTTTGAGGAGCAGCCATGTTTGAAGAGGGATACAATGCAGATGTTCATGAAATGGTGATGCCAGCTCACTCTTTGGTCCTCCATCTGTTCATAATGTGCTCTAGCTGCAACTCTATTAATTTCACAGCACTGAAAAAACCTTTGTGTTTTGATCTGGATTAATTGCAGCGATATGTCAATTCACTATGTGGAAGTGGAAGAAGAGGAGCGCAAATCTATTGTGGAGGAGGCACTAGAGATAAGGAGGCGCAGGCAGGCTCTTTCTCTCTCTGAACCAAAACCTGACCTTGTCCTGATTCAGCCCATCCGCTGCCTCTCGTGAGTAGTTATTTTCTATTTTTTGTATGGGAGTTTAATTTTAAATTATATGCCTTGTAATGGTTTGAAGAAAGTAACTGGAAAATGCTGTATTGGGATAGAAAACACTTTCCTAAAATTTTGGTTCAGCATCCCTTATAGAGTAGTTTTCTCTTTTAATCTCTTGTGATCTGGTCTCCCCACACATAACATTTCAGCTGTGAATCAGAAATGTCACTTCTGTTTATGGCAGATGGAAACATGTCGGTGAAAGCCTTCTTGCAATGTACAAACATCAGACCACGTGTGAGCCACCACGCCCAAGTCTTGGCCACAGAATCGAACTGTCAGAGTACCGCGACCGAAACTTCCTCCAGAATCTCCCCCAGCCAAGCAGCCCTGTCAGTATGGGCCAAACCACTGTGTTGAGCAGCAGCCCCAGTTCTTCCCTGCCACCAGTTGCCTTCTCTGAGCCAGTAATGCTGTCCCAGTCTGGCTCTCAACCTCAAATTACACCAAGCCAGACTGTAGTGGAGGTCAATACTTCTGCTCCCCCTGCTGGTTAGTTAATAAAGTAAAATTTTTGTTTCCCCCTGCCTACATGATGAATTTTAAGTTAATTCACTGATATTCTGTGATATTATCAGTGTCTGTAATCTTCCTATCTTCTGATGTGACTCCAGTTACAGGGATGGACGTTTCTCTCACAGATAAAGCGAAGAAAGCCCCTAAAAGGAAACGTGCAGTAGAGGATAGTGGGGAGACAGCCAAGCGTCGATCAGCACGTGTTCGAAACACAAAATGCAAAAAGGAGGAGAAGATTGATTTTCAGGAACTGCTTTTTAAATATTTACCTTCCAGGTATCCGGCAGTAAACTTTACACATATACCGCAGGTGTTATTGTTGTCATAGCTCTGCTGATTTTAAAACCTATTTTTCTGGTCTGCATTAGGCTAAGGAAGTTTGATCCTGATAATGATGATGAGAGTCTAAGTAATCTTGAGACACAGTGTGATGGGAAGGAGGATATTCAGCCTCTACATGGGAGTTGCTTGCCTCTTGACTCAGTTGAATATATGGAATCTGGTATGAATTACATACATGGATATGTACTACATGACATTGTTGTTCTGTGTTGGCATTTTGTTTAAACTAACAAGGTGTGCATTCCCTCTGTAGAGCAACAGGATGTCCACAACTTCCTGCTTAATAATATGACCAATGGTGGCATACTGGACCTGATGATACGCTATCTAAAGGCAATGGGTCAGAAGTTCACGAAGGAGTGGCCCCGGGGACTGACTGCTGTTGTGCTGGAGGTCTATCAGATCTGGAGGAAGCACAGCAGCGGCCTGCCCAACCCGCTACTTCGAGACTGCAGCAACCAACACATCAAGGTAAATAACAAGAAAACTTAATTTCCTGACTGCTTAAACCTGACCTAGAGAAGGGCAGCAGGTGGGATGTGTGACAGAATCATCAGAGAGCTTTTTCTGAGGTGGAAGACTTTTCCTAAAACAAACAGTGTGATGGACTGTAGACTATCACCTCAAGCTCCTGATTCTGGAGGTCTTGGAGCTCCAGAAACTTTTGACAAAAGCCAGATGTTTAATATGAACTCCTATAAAAATGATTAAAGACAAAATGCTTTTTTATTATTTTTTGAATAGACACATATTTAAAGTTAGTGAAAATATGTATTCTTTTTCTTTTTTTCTTTTACCACAGCCCAGTCACATGATTTAGTTAACTTACAATCTCATAAAAGCACATTTAAGTTTGCAATTTCTTTGAAACATTGTCCAAAATTCTTGTGGTATTGTTTTGTATTTCAGGAACCACGGTGGATTCAATGTCAAATATGTCAGCATAATCAAGGATCTTGCGTATTTGAAAAAAAATCTTAAACAGGACAAAGATAAAAGTGGACCTGCCAGATTTCGCCTCCATTTTTTGTGCTCACTGTGAAGTCTAAATTCCCCTCAGGGATTAGTGAAGTGTTGTTTAATTTGATTTATTTTTCATTTCACTAAGTCTTTTCATATCTACTTCATATACAGGAGATGTTGGCAATGAGCTTGGCCTGTATGGAGTTGCAGTTGGAGCAATGGTTATACAGCAAAGGGAAGATTGGTAAGTCCGTGAGCTCACACACATTGTTTATATGGATTATATGGAAGCTGGCTCAATGATTGTGGACTGCTGGACTGGTTGGAACCTTAGCTGGGGCTTTTTTGTGAGGAGTTCACATGTTCGTCCCATGTATGCATGGGTTCCTTCCAGGTATTCTCGCTTCCTCCCACAGTCCAAAACTGTGCATGTAAGGTTAATTAGGGTCCCTTAATTCTCTCTAGGAGTCAATGTGAGTGCAAATGGTTGTTTGTCTCTCTTTGTTGGCCCTCTGATGGACTGGCGATCTCTCAACTGATAGCAGCTGGTATAAGGCTATGACATTTGTACAAAGGTGACTAAACAATAATGGTTTGCACCAAAAATGTTCCAATTAAGTTTATTATTTTGATTTTAACGGTGGCTGAATCAGTCTCCTGACCTTCCAATGTAATCTTGATCACCAGGATTTTGTTTTCCTAATGTTATGAATTTAGAGGATAAACAGGAAAACCTGATTAGAATACCTGATTTCTGGCCAGATGTTAATATTTATGGTCCACAAATTCTTTGGTAGGTGGCAAAGATCCCTGTCGAGACCAAAAGCCTTTAATTTTCCCAATCCCATGACTACTGGTGGCAGTCATGTCAGGGGGGTGTTTAGCTAGAACAATGATATATATATATATATACACATTTCCTTCATTATTCATGCTTGGTTTTTAGTAATCTTTTTATAACTTGTCTAGTAACTCCAAGAAGAAGCTTAGGTGGTGTCAGTAAGGATGCAACTGACTCAGAATTCCCAGGGCAGCACTTCCAGGGTGATTTGTTACTCCTTGCCCTTGGTTCTTCCCAAAAAGATCTGTTTGAAGATGGCTGGTTAGATGTCATGGTGCGTGTCTATTGGCTAAAGGCACGATTCTTGGCCCTCCAGGTAAAGTCCTTATTTTCTTGTTTGTTCTTGCTCGATATTTGACTGTGGGTTTTTTTCACATAATTTGCCAAGATGCGACTTGTAAGACTGTATTTTTTTCTCTTGTTAGGGAGACATGGAATTGGCCCTTGAGAGTTATGATGTATGTATAGGCCTGTTGCAGAGCAAACCAAAGACCGCAGAGGGAAAACATTACACAATCAATCTGCCCAACCTACGTGTCGATGCAGCCATATCTGTGGAGGAGGTCAGTGTAGTTGACCAGAAGACATTTCTTATATCATTATATCTCACACTTCTCTGTTGTTATTCTTATCCAGTTCATGAAAATGTTTCTAAAGTGTTTTTAATAGTGAGATGGATGCTGAAATTATTTTCATGTTCATAAGAAGAGCTTCTGTTAAAGCTGTTTTGTCTGGGTTTTCTCTCCTCTCATGGACAGATTGACAAGAGGCTGAAATCTCTGGAGCGTTGTCAGTCTTTAGAAGAAATCCAGCGTCTCTTTGAGTCTGCAGACTTTGAGTCTGTTGTGCGCCTGCTGCAGCCCACTCTTAATTATGGAAACAGGAGCAAACCTCTGGAGTTTGTGAGCTCAGCACCAGAGCGTCCTGCACAGTTGATGCTGCTACAGGTTTGAAAGCCTTTTTTTTTCTGCTGCAGGAACGAGTGGGCAGCTTTCAGTAAAATTGGTTATATAGTCTTACACACCAAAGAGCAATGTCTATGCATCCTCCTTTGTCGTTATTTTAGTTTCAAAAATCCATAGTTCTTTTGATTTTTTTTTTGTCACACTCAATGTAGAGGATCCCCTTTTTAAAGAAGTGAGGAAAAGCTGATGGGATTCTTGTAAATCTTTGTGTTATCTCATACCTGACCTGTGTTTTCTGGTGCGGAAAGGGGTGTGGAAATATCCACTTGATCTCTAAATCTCGATGTGTGTATTTGCGTACTGTTGTGGTGATCCCTGGGTTTTGATTCTCTACCCTAGAACTCACTGTTAAAGCTGCAGGACTACCAACAGTGTTTGGAGTGCAGTGAGCTGGCTTTGAATGAAGCCCTGCAGCAGCTTAACTCTACTCCAACCGGTTCACCCCCAAGCAAGGAGGAGTGGGTCAGCACCATCGGAAAGTTGCTAGATGGCATTGAAGTCTGCTTCACCAAAGAGTCTAAGCTTCTAAGCAATGTTCTTCACTTCTCTAGTATGGCCCGATTGGCAAACAACCTCATTCAGGTTTGTAGAGAAGGAAAAGAAACACAGACTGATGCTACAATAAGAAACTGATTACAGCAGAAACTGACTGAACTTATTTATGTTTTTTTTCTTTTCCTCCAGCTGATTGACCTTAGCATGGCCATTTCTGATGATCCCAAGGACCCCTTTTTCTTCTCAGTTTTGCCTTGGATTATTCTGTATCGCATCATCAAACACGAGGAGGCTGCATTTGACTGTATGCTCAGACAGCATATGTCTTTGGACGACGATGATGGTATTTTTTTACATTGTTTCCATGCTGTAGCTTTCCCACACTGCTAACGCATTGCCAGTTGATACGCTTGGAAATGTTTTTATTTCCAGATGAGGCAGACACCCCCATGCTGCCCTCCTCCCTGATGCTTTTGAACACAGCTCATGAATATCTCGGTCGTCGCTCCTTGTGCTGCAGCTCAGATGGTGCACTCCTCAAATTCTTCGTAAGTTTAAAAATGATTATTTTTTTCATCAAATAATTTACATGTTTATTGGCAGGTTGCATGTGTTTCTAATTTTAAATAATTCAATTTTTCCTGTTAAAACAATGTTGTTTTAATGTAGGTTCGAGTTTTGGAAAAAGCGTTTGCAGCTTCTTCCAGCAGTGACTCTCATCCCTATAAAGAAGAACTGGAAATGGCCTTGGAACAATGCTTTTTCTGTCTATATGCCTACCCCAGTAAGAAGAGCAAGGCCCGTTACCTTGAGGACCACTCATCTCCACAGGTCATAACTCTGATTTGGCATTTATAATTTATCATATGTGCTTGGAACATATCTGCCATTTAAAGTTAAATGAGTTTAGTCATTTGCAGTATGACCCAGTTTTAACTAGCATGTTATGTAACAGAAAATGTAAAAACAAAAACAGCAAATTCAGCTGAGCTGCTATTTGGATAATAGCTGCATGGTGATGAAGGGGTGGCTCAAGGCTTTGAGTAATTGGTACAATTTCTCAATAGTATTGGCAAACTTATATTAGAGTGCATGAAAGGAAGCAGACTGATGACGCAAACATTCGCTCTCACTAACCCTCATGACATAGCAAGGGACAGCTGTATCCATTAATGTTGTTTTGTTGGTGAAGTACACGGATCTGGGGTCATTGAAATAAATAACTCCATGTAATTGCATTGTTGTAATAAAAACACGAATTTAATGACTGATAAATCCAAATAAATGTATTTAAGCCACAAACAACATACCTGTGATATTCTGGTTTGCAGTATTAACTGCAAATACTCCATTTTCACTGTTTGTAGTATTTAACGATTTCTTATCCTCCATGAACTCATTTATAGTAAAACATGCTTGCTCTCAAAAGTTTGTTCAGTTTCGTTGAGTTTTAGTTTAGAAATTAAAGTGATTTAGGCTTTTGTATGCAGCCCCTGAACTTGTGTGTTTTCTATCTATTTTGTAATGCTTGTATCCAACCACTAGGTGGGTGTCAGTCCATTTATGCCAGAATACTGACTGTAGTTACAGACTAACACAATGCAAGAGTAAAGTCTGCTTGTTACAGCTCATTTTCTGTGGCACTACATGTTGCAATTGCATAATTCAGTGGACCGTGGCACTAATGATTGCTGTGGAATTGATTTGTGTTTTATAGGTTGAGCTTCTGTGGAGTGACGCCCTCTTTATGTTCCAATATTTCAAACCAAAGTCCCTCCCTGAGTTTGACAGCTATAAGACGAGCACAGTGTCTGCAGAACTGGCCAATCTCCTGAAGAGATTTGCCAGCATTGTCCCCTCAAGTGACAGTCCCGTCCTCACCATGGATGAAGTAGCAGCCTACATTGAGGGCATGGCAGAAAAGGTCAGTCAGTGAGGCCATGCTGAAAATAAGAGACACTGTCCTTATTTTCATGCTAACTTTTACATCTTCATTTATATGACTTTTATCTTCAGTTGTGGGTTTGTTGTGAAGCATAATTGTTATGTTGAATTTTGATTTTTTTTTCAAGGCCCCCTGTCTTCCTGTGGGTAGTTCCCCTGCACCTCCCATCATCAATGAAATCTACTACCTGCTAGCTGATTATCATTTCAAGAACAAGGAGCAGTCCAAAGCCATCAAGTTCTATATGCATGACATTTGTGTGTGTCCCAACAGGTAACTAAATTCTCTATTCTGGTTTCAGTATTCACACCAGTCTACAAATGTTTCTGTGGTATTTTTCTCAGTGGGAATGACAAAGGAACTGTCTTTCCTCAGGTTTGACTCCTGGGCAGGTATGGCTTTAGCAAGGGCCAGCCGCATCCAAGAAAAACTCAATTCCAACGAGCTGAAAAGTGACGTACCCATATGGAAGCACTCCCAGGCCGTACTTAACTGCTTTAAAAGGGCCCTGGAGATAGACACATCCAACCTTTCCCTGTGGATTGAGTACGGGACCATATCATATGCGCTGCATTCATTTGCCTCACGGCAGCTCAAACAGTGGAGGAGTGAGCTTCCCACAGAGGTTGTTAAACAGGTGAGGCAAATTTCAGTATTAGTTCAGATTGTGTTGACTTTGTCAGATCGGTGAGTTTAACAGGACTTTCCTCACTTTGCTTGTGCAACATTGGAGTTAATTGAACTGCTGCCATGAAATGAATTACTCATAAAGTACCCATTGTGTGTGTGTTGTTTCAGATGGAAGAAAGGAGAGATGCCATGTTGGACACAGCATTTCAATGCTTCCAGGGTGCCTCCCGCTGTGAGGGTGACAGTGATGAAGAAGAGTGGCTTATTCACTACATGCTGGGAAAGATAGCAGAGAAGCGCAAAAATCCTCCAGTAGAATATTTGCAGCTTTACAAAAAGGTAAAAGTCCTTCTCATCGATATTGATCATTTAATTGCTGATCGGTTTCAAAGTAGATGTTAAAATGAAGGTTTCGAGCTTTAAAGGCGGTTAACATTACATCTTTAACACAGTGTAATGTGAACTACATACAGTGGCTCTTAGTGATACGTGGGCCAGGTTTTTTTTTTTTTTAAATATCTCCACCCACTCGTCACGATATTAGAGCCAATCCGCTCCGCCCGATCCACAAGAATATCAGTTAATCAACCAGAACCAATCTGATTCGCAGCACCTGTTGGGTGAAGTTGTTTCATAATACACCCACAGAAATAAAGGTCCCTGCATTTACACTCCTTCACATTTTGACCTCAATAGAATGATATATGGAGCAAGACATTGCTCCGCTACTATGATTAGATCACTGGAGGCAGGTGAGCCATATGAAATAAGCTGTCATGGATCAGCACTGCGAATGCGGTGAAAAATTATGTCAGCCCATGTAGTTGTCTTCTACTTTGCACACTCCATTTTACTGGTTTAGGAGTTCATTTACTTTGACAGATAAATGTGTTGTGCTCTTGACTCCTCTCTCCACTGTATTTACAGGCAGCTCACTTTCTGCATGAGGAAGCTGCCAGGTACCCCCGGAAAATTCATTACCATAATCCTCCTGATTTGGCCATGGAGGCCTTGGAGGTAAGCTGTGTGCAACTTCTAGTTGTATTTCAGAGTCAGGAAACGTTCACATTTGGAGATACTAACCTTCTGAACTCTGAACTTTTTTTCTCCTCTATATTCCCCTAGTTGCATTTTCGTCTGAGTGCCACCATCCTTAAATTACTAGAGGCTGATAATCCTGATCTGGACCATGATCTCATGTTTACCTTGCTGGTTGAGGCAGCTACAGGAGCATTTGCCCGGGGGGAAGAAAAGAGCATGCCAACCATGCCACGGTCTCATGAAAAGTAAGCAATGCATAAATAAAACCCCACAAAACCTGGAAAAAAGTTGTTTTATTCTAGTGGAACATTAACTTTTTTTTTTTATTTATTTCCAGAGAGAAACCCTCCTTGATGATGGATGAAGACTTTAATTGTTCCTCAGTTTGCATAGGAAATGTCCTCAGCTCCTCACTTCCATCAGTTGCAACTCCAGGTCTGACATCTCCTCCTTACGTGGCCACGCCATTTGACCATGATTACGCCAAACGCAAAACCCTCCGAAGGCAGCAGTGGCAGCAGCAGCGGCATGAGGAGCAGCAGGCTGATGGTACAGTCCCAGTCCTAGACACTGTCGCTGGGGTTGGGCTCTTTGCCCTTTTAACACTCGGACAGGAAGCCCACTGGGAAGTGCAGGGATTGCTAATCACCACGCTCAATGGCTTCGTTTTTCAGTTACTATGGTCCCTGTGCACTGGGTGATTGGGATGTGGTGAAATGGGCAATATGGCTACTGATTATTTGATTAATTTTATTTGCATGATGGCACCAGCTTTAAAGCAAGCAGATTTCTAAGTGGAGCTTTGCTGAGCATCAGGGCTCGTGCGTTTGCATGTGTAAGTGTGTGCTGGTGGTATAACATCACCGTGTTTTGGCTGCTTCATGTTGGTTCTTATTTTCTCATCCTGCCTGTCCTGGTAAGTTAAGATGGATGTTTCTTTTAAACTTCCCTATACCTTTAGCGGCACATTTGCACACATTTGTGATGTGTTTTTTTTTTAGCATCCTTAATGTGCTGTGCATTGGCACCATAACAAAATGTTTCCAGGGGCTTGCTCAGAGTATTCAATCGCAAAATGGAAGTTTTTGTACAAATGTATATTTTTCAGACAAAGTCAATAATTTCTTAAATGATTTCAGTCAGTTTTAGTATGTCTGCTTGAAAGGGGTTCAAGTTGTGGGTTAAGTATTGTACAGTACAGACCATATAGAAATGTCAAGCTGGAGTTTGGAATAGAAAATCATTGTTCCTGAAAACTAGATTTAAACTGGATGTAAAATGGGCTGAATGCACAACGATCCTTTCAGTAATGTACTGTACTGTACATCTCTTAGATTCATACATATTCAGCATCTCTTATTTTTGCAGAAAGTGTTGTGGTCATAACTGTTTTTGCTTGATTTTAGGGAAAAAACAAAGAGGGTTTTATTTGGGCTGGGCAACATATTTCACTTTTTGGAATTATCAAGTGTACAATTCTCTCTAAAGAAATCAGTCTTTGCCATTCTTTTTATTTGGAAAAAAAACTGTAATACTTGTCCACCCACCCTATCCATATATGATGTTTAGCTTTAATGTGCAAGTGATGCAGCCATATTGCCCATGTTGCCAGTTTTGTCACCCTTTCCAGATTCCTTCCTACCTACCTACCTACCTACCTACCTACCCACCTACCTACCTACCTACCTGCCTGCTTCCTCTTTGCCTGCTTGCTTTTACCACCTGCTTTGCCATTTATATGCATGTAATTCTAGTGGGGTGATTGTTTTCACAGGTGGACAGAGTCGGCCCTTTATAACTATCCACTAAACTGTCTGGTATATCACGCATTGTTTGGTTCGGGGTATATTTTTACTGAAAGGGTGATGGGAAATATTTTGAAATCTTACAAGAATCATGTTTGCTCTTTTCCTAATTGGATACAATTTCTAATCATGACCAATTAGTTTGAAAATGTCAGAAAGAATGCGGCTGCCTTGTTATTGGAACACAACTCTGTGGCTGAAGTCAGAAAAAACCCCACTATGCACATTGTTGCTGGTAGGTGTCCAATCTCTGACTTGGGTCCTGCTGAAAATGCAGCAAGGTGATTAATTTGTAGAACAAGATTCAGACATGCATTTTCAAACCATGAGCAAAGATTAAATGTCATTTCTGACATGTTTATAGTCTACATTATAAGAATTCTACCTGGATGCTTGTTATAAATCATTAAAAGGCAGTTTTCTGACAATTTTATTTATGTTATTCATATCTCAGATTATGGCTTAGATTTTCTGGGTTCGGCTATATTTCAAGACTAATAAAAGGATTATGTTGTCTAATATAAATGCTTGTCTGAATTAGGTTCTACATTTTCAAAGGGTGTGGCATCAAATCTGTTCTTCACTAAGAAATATAAATAACTGAATTTAAGGCTATTGCAGATCATATTTTATACAAAATTTAGAGGTGAAATTTTGTTTTATTATTATTTTTAAACCAGCTTCCTCATATCTTCAACAGCCTCACCAGAGTTTGACCATGATTACTGCCTGCCCAGGTCTGCAATATGGCTGGCTTCACTCAATGGTACTGCTCTTCTAACCCATCGAAATAAAGTGCTGTCTAGTAGGAAGCACTGAATACACAGCTGTCAGTTTACACAGATTTTACAGTACCATAGTGACTTTGCTGTTAACTCATGACTGTAAATCTCTTGAAAAGCCCCTTGTGCGCCCCACTGTCTGAACAGCGAAAGTGACTTGCTTTTTATTAACAGTTCCCTGCCAAGGATGTTGTTGCTGAGGCTGCAAAACATGGCAGTTCAGAGGAATGCTGGCAATTGGTTTTTGGACCATTTGCAAAAACAAACCATCTCACCTTTTTAAATAATTGTCTTTTCACATATCAGTTTCACCTTATACCCCAACCAACATTTAATAAAGATTTGTGACATTTAACATATTTTAGCAAAATAATTATATCCCCCCCTCACATAACAGCAGGGAATGCTTGGCATTTCATTTGTTTAAAAAAAAAAGAATAAATTAGCATACACAGCATTTTTGCACAGCGAGAAGAATTAGTCAAAAGAAATAAATTACAGCTATTTACAAATTAGACTGTCCCATCAAAAATTACCAAAGTTTTTTTAAATGAATTATGTGAATTTATTTATTTTTGTATGTTTTATTTTGAGCTAAGTATCATAATTATGTGTATTTGTTCATGATATCCCTGATGCTGAGATTATTTCTCTGTGCGTGACGATGCAACTGGTAGCATAACCAATGTTTTCTGTTTTTGGCAGAGCGCAGTCAGGACAGTGAGGTGGTGTTGCTTTCTGATTCCAACTCCACCCAGGATGTCTTCACTGATCCAGCCAGCTCGCAGGACAGTAGTCACAAACCTGCCTTTGTCAAAGCTGGTCTATCGTCACCAGAAAGCACAACCCCTGTGAAAGATGGACAGCCAACATCTGAGGACACAGGTAGTCAGAAGACTGTGATGCTCTAATAGAAGCGTTCATGCTCATTCTGTAAAATGATGAACTCAAACCCTGATGTTTTTAATTTGATTCTCCAGCTCCACATAGAGACCATACTGGCATTCAGACGGAAGAGAAAATTATCCAAGAAGAAGTCGAATCTGTGGTAGTGGTGGTTCCTGAGACTTTGGCCCCTAAGGTCTCTGCAGACCCTTGTCCTCAACCTCTTCCTGTCCCCATCACTCCTCCGAAGTCAGCACCCTCTCAGCAGGCCACCGCTCAGATTCCACCCAGTGAGGGGAAAAAGAAGCCGGAGCCCCCGGCTGAGGTGATCGAAGTGCCCAAAGCCCTCCCTGCAGAACGAGCAGATCAGAGACGAATGCTAGTGGAAATGTGTGTCCGTGCTCTTTTCCTCTGCCTCAGCCGCTTCCCTCAGCACTACAAGAGTCTCTACCGCCTGGCCTTTTTCTATACCAACAGTAAGAGCCATCAGGTCAGTGCAACACTGTTCACCCATGGCACTTCATTCATATTTCATTTAAAGGTTAAGCCATCTATTACATGCGGTCCATATACTTATTATCAGTATCCCCTGTCAGTAATGGTGACATTTGCAGAAGGTGAGTGTGCTTTGAATTCCTTGCAGTCTCCTCAAAAGTCACAAAGTGTGTTGATTATTGTTGTGAAAGTAAATCAAATCTCTGATGGTCATTTCATTATTTAGTCCTCTTGTGGGCTTGTGAGCACTGCAGTGTTGCATGAGTGGCTGAAACAGCCTGTGTTGGCTATAAGGCTCTGTGGGCAGAGGTGTGTGTGTGGGTGGTAGCGCAATGCTCTCTCAGCCAGTTTGGCACAGGGAGACAGCGTTGAGCTTTACTGTGATGGCAACCTTCTGTCAGCACTCTGCTGAATTTAATGCAGCCTTTGACCATGTTCAGTTAGGGCACATTTGGACTTGGAAAGGTATTTTCTTATTTGTATTATGCTCATTTAGCAAAGGCAGTTTCTCTACAGCATTTTTATTCTATTATTTGTGGTCAAAGGGGCTTAAGTTCTATAAAGATTTCTAAGGTTCAAAGAGAAAGATTATAAAGTGTATAAGTGTGAGGCTCAAGGAGTTAGTTGGTAAAACTTTGCTCAATTATTTTTAATTCACCTGAATGTTCTGCTTGGATGAAGGCAAATGTTCGCTGGCACTGACTTGATGTGATGCTATTGACACAGGTTGTGTAGCCGCCCTCACAGACCCAACACATCCAGTGTTAAAAGCCTCTTTTTGTTCTCAGGAAAACCGATCCACTCACACTGACTGGACATTTTTATCCTTTTTTTTTTTTTTTAAGATAGGAGAGGGAGATTTTATGCTGTAGGCCAGTAGCATTGTGTAAGATAACGTGAAGTGGCATTGGCTGGCTATCTTTTCTAACAGAGCCCTTGTATTGACATTTGATTTATGAGTCACCGTGCTGTGAAGAGATCTGCATTTTACTGATTGCAAATAAGCGATATTACCCTTTCTCAGTAAGACTTACAATTTGTTTGTATGTATGTATAAGATATACATGCAAATGCATGTGGGTTTTTTCCCCCTCCATTTTAATTTATTTATTTTTCACTACAGAACCTACAGTGGGCCAGAGATGTGTTGCTAGGAAGCAGTGTCCCATGGCAACAGCTGAAGCACATGCCAGCACAAGGACTTTTCTGTGAAAGAAACAAGACAAACCTGTTCAACGTAAGTAAGAGTTCACATGCATGAATGATTTTATTATTATTGCTATTATTTTACCCTTTATTTCCTCTATTGTCTTTTACTTAAACACCGGCAATACACATATCACATCTTTAAATGACTTGCCTCGAGTGGCCATTCAAGGAACTACAGGTTTTTGCACTTCTGAGCTGGATTCTTTTTTCTTTTTCTTTTTTTTTTATCATCATGGTCACTGCTTGTTAAGTGAATATGA
Organism: Leptatherina wallacei; assembly: GCA_028567055.1. NCBI lineage: Eukaryota > Metazoa > Chordata > Actinopteri > Atheriniformes > Atherinidae > Leptatherina > Leptatherina wallacei. Next base: position 23,061,066 of record JAOXYM010000012.1, on the reverse strand, counting down.
CAGCATTTACAAATAAAGAGTAAACAATTGGAATAAACACATTGCAATCAACTGAAACACTTTAGTGCCTTAGAAAATATTTGGTTTTTATATTTTCTTTTAGAAAAGAATATAATGTTGGCAACCCTAAGGGCCAACAGAGTTCTATTTTGTTCTGCATATTTATGTGTGTAGATTTGAGAAAAGAGAGGCTAGCAGAACGCCTTCCACCTGAGAAATCCGACCTGCTCTAACTGGTCGGCTCCACTGAGCAGAATCTGTTGTAATAATAAAAAAAAACATTGAGAAACTGTTTGATTAGACACTAAACTAGTTATATCAGCTGTGCACTTGCAGCTGCCTGCATCACTACTAAAGCCATCAGTCTTGAAGGTTGTCTAATTTTTCAGTTTAGTTGCATCAGTAGGTCTTTTTACACAACATGAAATGAAATTAGTTGCCAGTGGCTGTGTATTTCCTGCTCTCACCAGTTGAGTACAAACTATTATCACAGACTCTTTTCTATTTAAACCTGGTACAAACATGCATCCTGGGTGCTGTTCACAAGTGGATGGTCCTGAGTACAGGTGTAGAGGCACTCTGTAAGCATTTCGGATGCACTCACTTACTAAGACCACATTCTGTGATGGTCTTGGACACATGGCCAAATGTTTTTAACTATAAACATGAATCTTTATTTTCTTACAATGTCCTGCCTGGGACAGTTAAGGACAGCCTACTCACCTGTTCCATTAATATCCATTACTGATGTTTTCCAGATGACTGTCACCCAAAATTCATGTCAAAAAGCAGGTATAAACATGGAGCTCATTAGTGAAGTCGGTTTAATGTATTGTAAGTTAAGTATTTTCATTTCAAGGGTAAGCATCACAGCTTTTACCAGACTCGAGTTCTTTGCAACTAAACAGAACTGTCACAGACAGCAACTGCATTGTACAGTAAAGACAACCAAGCACATTACGGTAATAATTAGCAAATGAACATATACATGTGATGCTTGTTACTGATGCTATTTGTCAGCTCTCACTTAAACACATACCATTCACACCAACTCAAACTACGCTCTTGATAAATGAGTTCTAACGGATGTTCATTTGAATGTGCAAGTAAGCAGACTCTATTCCTCCTCTGCCATGACTGCTACGTCATCTTCCTCATGTCATTGCTTTTTCCGTTAATGTGCACAGCTACATCACACTTGACTATTCACCCTTTATGAGCCCCTGACTCTGCAGTATTGTCATGAATTTCTCATGTATTGAAAAGTTGCTCATAGTCTCTCACAACTTCCTTTCTTCCACTGTTGCCAAGCAACCAGCACAACATTTCCTCTTGTATAGTTGTTTCTTTATTCTTTTTTAATTTTTTTTCTTTTAATAGTTTTATATTCGACTGAAAATGATCCAGGAATGCTTAATCCTTAGATTGTGAGCATGTTGGTGGTTATGACGTGGCGATATTACTGCATTTAGATGCAGGTACCTGCTGCTCTACTGCAAGCCGTTTTCTAAGGAAGCCAATGATTGTTTCATTTCCAGCTGTATTTGTGGAAACAGGTGGCTTCTTGGCTATTTCCTGCTTCACACTATCATTATTATTTTAGCCATTAAAATCTCACCATCGTATTTCTATGAGGGTTTTTTTTTTTTTTTTTTTTTTTTTTTTTTTTTTTTTTTTTTTTTTTTTTTTTTTTTTTTTTTTTTTTTTTT
>JAOXYM010000012.1:23032744-23048206 GCA_028567055.1 Leptatherina wallacei | reverse complement strand
GTGTGTGTGTGTGTGTGTGTGTGTGTGTGTGTGTGTGTGTGTGTGTGTGTGTGTGTGTGTGTGTGTGTGTGTTTGCTTGCTCTCTGTTTGATGCTGTATCAGGAACAACATTCATCTTTCTGTCACTGTTTGATTATTTCATCATATTTTTAGTTTTTACACTCTCCTGCAGGAGGCAGATTTGAGCTATTTGGGAGATGGAGGTATTTGATTAATATGCCCAGTTTTCACTTGTCCTATTTTAATAATATTAAGGTTTATGATTGACTACGGTCATGTCTACACAACGCAGCCCCCGTGTCACTCGCTTTTCTTTTTCTTTCATTGGCCAAGCAGTTTAATGAAACATTTGACTAGTTAGTCATTCCGTTGTGTTAAAAAGATGAGCAACAACTAATTTGGCTTATTTAAAGCCCAATCCATAATTGCAAAGAGTTCACATAGTTGGGCCTCTGCTGAGTATCTGACCTCGGCAACACTCGGGGAGCCTACATTCTGCATGCTTATGCGCTTCAATATTCTAAGGTCCAGTGTTTCTGTAATGCATACTGTCCGGCTGACTTGTTGGATTCTTAGTTGGTGATGTTTAATTCATGAGTCATGAATCATCAAAGCTAGCTTTTGAGCTGGTGCATGCTCCGTGCTGGGTTGGAAGATCTTCTCCTGTCTAAAGCTATTCTGTTTGTTCAATTTGTCCGTGTTCTGCTGTGTGAATCCTGTAAGGATTTTGGTCTCACGCAGCTGTGAATCAGAGCACAATTTTACTTTGACTCCCAGCAGACAGTCTGAAATAAACGATACAAGAGCTTTTGTTATTGCCTAATTATCTTGTGCATCCTGCATCCGTCATTGTGACCATGTGGAATGTGGCCATCGACTCTAAGCTTTTAAAATCGTCACAAAGCTGTAGTGAATTTAATCATCTGATTAACCTGTGCCATAGAAACGCTCTGACAAATTTGAAGTCTTATTTACTTAGTACATAGCCTTCATAAATAATTCAGTGTACAGTTCTGTGTAGCCGTCAAGAAATTAAAAGATGCTTGTTTGTTTTTTTTGTTTGTTTTTTCATGGATTTTCATGCTTAGAATGGTTCATTTTCATACAACTTTTCATCCATTTTGAATTGAAAACGAGGGAAGGTTTATTCATTTCTTTTTGCTGTGCTCCTCTGTTACCATGACAGCAGCTGTAGAAGCAGGGTGGCTGTCACAGGTTGTTTGTCCCGCACTTGTGTTTATAAGTGGTCCTCATAAGGACACCCAGGATAGTAGCTCAGAGGGATGTTGGTGTAGTGTAGTGTTGAGCTCCTCACCAACACCCAACACACTGTCCTGGTACTGAAGGCGTCTGAATCCCTGAGGGACAACAGCACAGCTCTGTCAGGGGTAACCATTACCACGTATGTGAAAGAGTCTGGACTAATAATGCTGATGGATGTTGTTTGAAAAGATGCTGTGGTATTGAGTGTGGATCACTGTGTATCTCCATCTCTGAGTCTCAAGGGAAGAGGATGTACTGTTCTCAGAAATCTGCCAGAGCAGGTGCTGGTTAGCGTTTCAGAAGGAACCCCAGTGTCAGTTTCACCTCCTCTTGGCAAACTGTTGTAACAGTTGGCCCTTTTCTGTCTCCAGCAGTCTGCAGGCGATGCCCCGACTACACCTAAGTACACGAAGGAGCACCGAGACATCTTTTTCCCAGCCTCCCTGCCGACGCCTGTCCTGCTCAGCCACTCCACCTGCCACCCGCTGTCGGCTCAGGACAGCCAAGCCAAAGCGCTGTACGAGCCCCTGAGCAAGCTGTCCAGACCTCTGACCTCAGGCTTCCACGATCAGCTGCAGCACAGGAGAACAGCCAGCCAGGCTGCTGCAGCCATGGCCTTCCTACCTCATACAGGTACAGCAACCTTTGCTCAAGCCACATTTCACCACTACAGGTTTATTTCTTGACGTTTTTGTCTCAGTGAAATACACACACATTAACAAATGATACTCCAGCCTCTGTCACTTCTGTAATCTTTTAAATTAGACTCTCTTTTTGTACAAATATTTACCACTGTTAGGTTGAGCTTTAGACTTGTCAATTGAGTTAGCAAAAACAATATGCTTCAGTCCATCTGACCAGTAGGGGGCAGCCGTGCTCTTCCACAGATATGCTACATAACAGCAGTCTCTGCCCTGGTCATATTAGCTTTTTTGGCTAGTCAGCTTTTCTTTTCTTTTTTTGTCCTCCAGATTTTGACTCTTTTACACCTTAGTAGGTTTCTGAAGGGATTTGGAATAATCATCACTGATCTTATGATTATTTAGTTGATGTGATTTCCTCTCAGAGGTCTAGCCTATTATTTTATGTTACTACATTTAATAATCATTGGTAAAACATTTATTTGAGTGTATTTTAGGATAATTCCTTCATTATTTATGTTTAGTCGAGGTCTTCTGTCCAGATTGTTTGTTTGTGTGTTTTTGCCCATTTTAAGCCAGTGATCCTGAGTTTTTACACCAGTCTCTGAAACCTTTCGAACATTAACATCAGTATTTGTTTACACCTGTGAAATGATTGACTGAATCATTACTGCTTGTTTACTTGTTACATCTACAAAGGAGCTCAGCTAGACTGGCAGACATATCAGAAGCTGAGTGCCAGCTCTGCCAAAAAGAAGAGAAAATAATTTTTTTTTTATTAAAACCAACAATAATTTTTTACTGTTACACACCAGTGAATCCAGTTTGTTTACAACCAGTACCTTCTTGCTATCAATTTCCTAAAGTTGGATGACCTTTGAAGTGTGTGCAGATGCATGCAAAAGTTTGTTTGAATAAGCAGACATTTACATGCATGTAGTCATAGGTTTGCAGTCAATGGTGAGGTGAGCTACACTTCACCATTGGTTTCCAAGGCAACATTACAAGAGAAGCCTGAAAGTGGAATAGATCTGTTGTTTTCATATTTCTCTGCAAGGATGGGGTGGAATTTTTCCAGGTAGTTCTCATGCAGTCTTTACAAATGCGTGTCTAAGAAACAAGCCTTTGAATTCCCCATCAGGTGCAAAGCGCTCAGTAACCTCATCAGTTATTGTTTAAAAAATATTTACTGAAGATCTAAGGTTTATCTATGATGACCAGCATTAAAAGTCTACATTATTTCTGCTTATTTTCATCATCTTAGTGCTATTGTTAGAAAAATATATTTTTTTTAATTTAGATGGTGAGATGTTTTTTTGAATACTGCTTTTTATCTGTCAGCTTTTCTGGAAATTAAGACTCGAGTTCCTCTTTAGTTAACATAACAGCATAGTGTAAGTCAAATTATCAGGCAGTAAGTTTTATGGTTGTTTTAAAAGACTAAATTGCAAGCTTTGTTTATTATAAAAAAAAATGAATGAAGACAAGTTAATTGCCAATTAGCCAAAAGTTTCAGAAGTGTTGACTGTTATGTATTATTTCATCCGGCAGAGGAACGGGAGGAGCCCTCAGAAGGACTTTTGTATCGTCAGCAGGAGTCCCACCTTTGTCAGCAGATGAAACTCGCCACTGTATCCCAGGGGCAAGAACCAGCAGCTGGTTGGTTCCAGGAGGAAACGGCAACATGTAGCACCACCCAACCCGGTCAAGGTCAGAACCTTTGAATTGCAAGTCTGTCTGAAGAAGGCTACAACAGGATGCTTATTCAATTTAAAGTGCAGCCAACCAGAACATTTAATGGCTTCTTATGACTTGGAAATGTTTAAATATGAATGAATATCTTTTTGACGTCTCTCTCTTAGACCAGCAGCTGTACACCAGCAGTGAGCAGTCAAAGCTTCCAGACCCCAACCGAATCCGCTCCAGAGTCCCAGCAAATATGCCAAAGCTTTTTATTCCTTCCACCGTTACCAAGTTTCCACCAGAAATCACAGTAACGCCTCCCACACCCACGCTTCTCTCCCCTAAAGGCAGCATTTCAGAGGAAACCAAACAAAGACTAAAGGTATGCTCTCTGAATATGAACACCATACCCGCACATATAGCTCTCTGTACCAGTAGCCTGTCTGATTTCACACTCAACAGTGACCCCTGCTGTCTGCTCCCGTACAGAACGTTATCTTATCGTCCCAGTCTGCTGCCACAGTCAAAAAGGACACTCTGAGCCAGCCGGCGCTGGAGGTGCAAGAGACATCCAGCCAAGAATCGTCTCTGGAGAGCGAGTCGGACGAGGAAGATGATTACATGGACATCTGAGTCTCTGAGGAGAAACGACACTCTCGTCACATCCTGGCCTGACTCTGCCAAACCTCCTTTCTGCCTTTCTTCAAAAAAAGGAATGATTGATCTGCAGCTTTCTGTATTAATGCTTTTGTTCCCTCAAGAAGAAGAAGAAAAAAAAAACTCTTCCAAAACGGAAAATGCAGTATTCCCATCATCTGTCTGGTAACAGTGTTGCCCTGTTGTCTGCAGTGATGCTGTATGACAGACTATGAAGGCTTAAGTACCACAGCATGCCTGAATTGTGCCATTTTTATGCATCTGCTTCTTCAACTCTTTTGCTGTACACTGGATTCTGGGGGTGGGGGGGGGGGGGTGGGGTTCAGTCTTTAAAGCCTACCAGCATCATGTTTATGCATCTTTTGTATGTTGTTTGTATGTTGCGTGCTAACCGTATCTCCACGCTGCAGCTAAATGCTCGTTTAGAGAAGCCACCCATCTGAGGTGCCTCAATCTGGATGGACGTTCAGCGGCATGTACTTACTGTCCTCCACTTTGACAGTTTGCTCTGGCGGGAGATTTTCTTCTCTGAGATGCAGCGCATCAGTACATGATGTATTTCTTTAAAGAGAAAGTTGATATGAGAACATTTGAGGTTCATCCGCAGAGCAAACGGGTGACAAAGCCTCATAACCTGTAGCAGATTGGAAATGTTTACACTTGACATTGGGGAAGCTTTTCAGTTTTGCACTTTGTGCTATTTTTTTGTACGAAACTGTATTTCTTGTCGTCGTGTAAATTTTCATGTGCATTTGTAGCTAAGAGGAGCGGTTCCTAACAGGAGGACTTCCTGTCACCAGCATTGATCTGAACGATATGGGGAGGGGCTTTCACTTACTAGAAATGACTTTTTGTACATATTATCCAAAAATCTTTCCAGTATTTTTGGCTTTAATGGGTTTAAGGAGTTAGCTGGAGAAATGTGTAAACTTTAAGGTGAGGCTCAGCTCAGGAAACGACTCGCCGCTAACAGCCGCTCGATGTGATCTTTCCTGATTTCAGAGGAATTGAAATGTATGATGAGGAGGAAGACTTTCTAATGCTGATGCCTTTCATTGAAACAATTTGGGTAGATTCATCACAACTCCCGGGCAACTCGGAGAAAGACGACAGAATGTTTTTTTACAGATTGTTTTCTATGAAAAGAAAGATTTACTGATTATGTTGTCTTGATAGCTGTCTAAGAAGACTTTTTGAAAAAGGGCACAAATTAAAAATTGTAAACTATTACCCCGGATTAAAAAAAGGTTTTGTATTTTAGTTCATTATATTGCTTATTTTTGGGAAGGGGGAGATGTAAAGTTGTTTTCTATTGTACTGGTGGGCTTCTGGGAATGTACCACAGCTGAAGAGGTGACCAGGTCATAGACCCAGCCCCTGTTGGAGTGGAACATGTTCTATTTGTCTGGACTGAATGCATTATAAATGTCAAACCAAAAATATATTTGAGAAACACGCATTTGTTGTTTTAAGTCTTTGCATCATAAAAGATGGTTGTGTTGTTTGTATGGCTCAGATGTTCCAAAACTTTAAGAAAAACCATAAAGGCGAGACCACCTGACAACTCCCATATCTATGATTTAGTATAAAACCTGCAATAATGTGTCATACTTACGTGGAGATCAATGTCTTTTTTCATCAGGACAGACAGATCTACTGGTAACTAATCAACTAAATGTTGTGTTTAACTGGACAAAATGCAAAAGAAGCAAGACCCTTATTTACTTGTTTCGCCTAAAAAGACTATCCTGATCAGAATTAGCTGTGTGCACATAATCAACAATATCTTAAGCTAAAATCATGAAAACGAAACAAATTTTTAATTAAAAATGTCATAATAAAAATGCTGGGTAACACACTCCTCTAAAATGCCTTTTTGATCCTCTGAGTTCGTCGTCCGTTAAATATATTTAGTGCCACCAGAAACCATCCACATGATTAAACTTTGAGCTTCATTTGTCTCGTGTAAAAAAAAAAAAATGGTGCACTTTAGTTTCCCATCCCTTCAAAGTTAAATTTAAAAATACAGGAGCTAAAATTTGGCTTTTATTTTATTTTTTATTTTTATTTTTTTTTTAAATATTCGTAGGTCGAACCTGTTTATGCCTCTCTTTCAACAATGGTGTCCCTGCCATAGAGCAGAATGGGTTCATTTGCAGTAATTTATGAAGATGTTTTATTTTTAAACATTTGGACTATAAGCGGTCGTGATCGAGGATGTTAATCGTGATTTTACTCATAACGTGCATTCATTTGTCCAACCATTCATCAATTTTCTATGTAAGCTTTATATTCTGTTGCCGGGATCTGAGGCTGGAATCTGTCCCAGGAATTGCTTTAATGCTTTAAAACCAATAACAACTGCCTTGACTTAAATTCTCAAAGTAGTTTTTGATTCTCCTTTAAAATATACCCCCAAAACAATTAAGATCTTTTTTCAAGTAACTGAAAAATCCCACATTGATGCTCAGGTCAGAACATGTGACACTGAACTATTAGAAGTCATTAGTATTATTTATACGTTATACGAAGTCTCATTTTTACCTCTAATAGGTTCACAGTTAGTGCAGCGTACTTCTTTCTTGCCTCTTCCTCCAAACTGAAAACTAAAAAAAGTAACCTAGAAATACAAAGTATCTTCTTGCGGTCACCCTGCTTCTGAGGTTTCTGAGAAGTTCCTGAACTCCTGAAGCCGGCAGACCTCCCTGCCAACCACTCTGAGTTTGTGGTCAAAGGGGTTGTACACTGGTGTGAATTTTCTGACACGAGGGAAGTCATTAGTCTTCATTAGCAACTTCCAGGAGTTTCTTATGAAGTGCTGTGAAATTGTCATTTGCCCACTTTGCCAGGAAAACTAGATGTGAGGTTTGTTTTCTTATGTGGAGGACCAAATGTGAGCTCACCCGGCCCCTGGTTTGTGAGTATATGAGATCATGGTCACTGGGTGCAGCACACCCATGAAAGAGGAAATTATTTTTTTGTTTTTTATTTCATCCTAGTGAGGGTTTTGTAAATAACCTGTAAAGAAATATAATTAATTCTGTCTTCCCTTTTATAAACTCTGATTCATTATGAATGTCTTCATGCTGAGAAAAACATTCCTCGGTACTGCCACATTATGCTCGATTATGATCAAAAATGATTAAATTCTTTACATATTACAGCATCTGCATGTGTAAAGAATGAAATACTGATCAACCTGTGGTCAGGTAAAGGGCCTTTCTCCGGACACGTCAGGCTGTTTGCAGCCACGGCACTGCTAAAGTGGCCCTTTGAGCATCAAAAGAGCATGCTGCATGGCTAATGTGAGCAAAAGGTGTGAGATTTCTCGTCAGTCCACTCCAGGGGCTCTTTATTGGGCTGCTGGAGAGCCGTCTGATCCCCAGGCCCTGGCTGTATATTGGCAGCTGTTAAATGTTGAGCACATGGGGTTCTGTGCAGTTAAAGCAAATGGCCAAGGACTGACACCTGGGAGGTGGAACATCACTGCTGAAGGTGAATATGCCCAGGGAGGAAAGCCACAGTGGAATCAGACATTAGATACGGAGCATCAGCGTGAACAGGAGGGATTAACCATTTAACATAGCTCCTCTCTGATCCCACGTCTTGCAATGGGAGACTTCAGCAATCACCTGTGAACATTCACTCCAGTGTATTTGAGCCTTAAATAAAATATACCTATGTGCAGCCTCTATCAGTCTTACCCAGACACCCTCTGCGATTTGGCACCCAGTCTAAATCCCCTTCAGACGGCTGTTAGTTAGGGAGGCTCTCTCTGCCCTTGCCTTTGTGCCATGGCCATGTACGGAGGCTTTCTCCTGTCACACCTGTCACATTCAGACTCGCTGCGTAATGGGATCGACACTGCCGCTGCTGAAACGTACACCTCTGCTCTGACACCGTCGTGCTCTCTGCTGCAGCTCATCAGAAGGGAACCGAGCTTTCGTTTCTCACAGCACGCCCCTTCCAAAAACTTTCAAAAGAAAAGAAACTGTGACCTCTATGACCCCCATATAGCAGAGAAGAGCCAACTAAGAGCTCAATGAGGAGAGTCGCTCTGACCTTGGGGTAAATAAATTCTTGACAACAACTAGATTCATGTGAAGATTAAAACTCTTCACTCTTCCTCGGCTCTTTTTTTAAGGGCCAATTTTGTGTCACCGAGTTATGTTAAAGGAGAGATCGCAGGGAGAGTTGTGCAATCTCTGCAGCTAAATGATCAGATTCAAATGTCTTCAGTTTAAGTGCATCATTAAGAGCTGAGTGTTAACCTTTTTTATTTAGCATTGATCCTGCACAAAGCTTGTCAATATCTTCACAGGGAAGGCTTCTTGCTCCTTTTTATGCACACTTGGCTGCAAATTCTACAGAGAGCCACGATGCCTTACAAACTTGTATGACTGTGCTTCTCGGATTGCTTTCAAAAGGCCTTGCTTTAGTATTCAACCTGTTATCCATACAGTTACACAAAACGTTTCTTAGTGCATGGGTGTAAAAAAGCTGTGCCTACAGAAGGCATTGTATGCAGCACACAGGCATAGGAATACAATCAAAAACCTGTGTGGAATTGGTGTGTCTATGCTAGAAAAGAGGTTGAATGAGATGTGAAAACCAGATGGATTCAATTCACGTCCACGAAAACAAGAAAAGGGAATAGTGCTTTAATTCTTACCCCTCTATGCTAATTCCTGCATTTGTTTTGAATGTGGTAAACATGGTAAGATGCAGAGCGATAAATCATGACACCTGTGGATTTTGCCTGGATGTGGATGTTTAGGAGGACGGCCGGGTTGTTGTGCCAGGTCTTTATTCTCTGACCCCTCCTGTCCCATTCATGGCTGACTTGGGCTTGTGGTGCTAACTGGCTGTTAATTGCCTGCCTATACACTGGTCTTTCTCCACATGCAGAAACTGGCTTCTTCAAGGGAAACCAGCCTAATGAGATTATCTAGCAGAGCATGGGCCTGTCTAGACAGCCCAATACACAACCACAACCACCATCATCATCACCCTCTCCATGTAGTCCCTCCAGGCTTCCGAAGATGCCCTCAGGTAAAAGTTACCTGCAGAAAGAATGCATGTTATCATCACACCATTATGGGTTTATACTGGGTTTCCCACCCACTCTGTAATTTGATGGACAAAGCCGAGAGTGCAAAAAAAAAAGAAAAGAAGTGTAAAGCTGATCGTTATGTAATGTGAAATTTTACACGCTTCCATAGCCATGCTCATTTTGCCACTGTCAGTATACACAAGCATGATCTTTCAACGCTGACACATTTCTCTAAATCCTTTTATTTAAAAAAAAAAAACTGAGACGAACTTTGGTGAATGCCCTTCCCACTTCATTTGTCTCAAATATGTCAAATGAATTTCACTGCATTCCTCAAACACACTAAGTAATATTTTTGTGTGGGGTTATGTGTGTGTCAATGGTATTCACACAACCTCTGGTGCCGCTGCAAGATCTGATCTGCTGCAGGGAAGTCCATCCATATTTGTTTTAAAGTCTCTTAGCAGTTAATAAAGATGCATTTCCTCCGTCCCCCTTCCTGTGGGGACGGTATCAAGGCTCTGTTAAGTCTCTTTGATTTCCAGCACCCTCCAATCACAGTGGGACACTGACTCATCATTGTGCCACTTCAAAGCCTGAGAATGGCCCTCCTGGCCCCACCCACTCCAGGGTTCCCCTTAAAAGTCATGGTCACCATATCCTGCAGCATATTTCTGAAATATCTGCCACAATAGGGACTGAACTGTCTGAACTCTCTGTGCTTCTGGATTTTTTTCTTCTACACATGAGGCAGGACGCCGAGCGTAGAGCTGAGGTCATATCTTCGAAGAGGCTGACTCTTGAATTTCTTGTCAGCCTTTCATGCAAAAATCTTTTCAAGCTTTTCCTGTTCTGAACCTGAAGAATGCAGTCTATCAGAGGTGAGAGCTAATTGACTTTTGCTGCATCTACACTTCTATTTACCAACGAGAGATGTTCTGGATATCTAGTTTCTGGTCACAAATGTGATCACTTTGCATGGCTGTAGCAGATCTTATCTTTTTGCAGACTTAAAGTCCAACTTTAGCGGACCTCCTCCCACCTCCATGGCTGCCAGCTCTGAAGCCTATCTCCAGGGCAACATCAGGATGACTCTGGAAGACTCTGAACTCTGGAAAACTTTCAGTGAAATAGGAACAGAAATGATTATCACTAAACCTGGCAGGTAAGACGACAAAAGATGATGATAATTGCAGTTTCTGTGTTTTGGATCTCTTTCTCACTCATGTATTCCCTTCTGATTTCCAGAAGGATGTTTCCACACTGTAAAGTGAGTCTATCTGGTCTTATTCCATGTGCCAAGTACATCTTATTGGTTGACATGGTTCCTGAGGATGGTTTCAGGTACAAGGTAAAAGCTTCACAGTCCTCTTACTTTGCCTTGACTTTATGCAGCTTTGGCTGTAGATATCTTCAAGCACCCCCAGACAAGTCACCCGCTGTTTATCACCTTATCACCACCCCTCTCCTTACGTTGTACATCAAAGGGTGTTATCTCTTCCTGTTTTTCTATCCCCTGCTGGGAGCTCACAGTACAACCCCCTTTCTCTGTGGGTGGTATCAACCAGCCATCCAGCTCCACTCCGTCATGGGAGATAAAAAGAAAGATTAAGTTTCTTCTGTAAATCACCTTCTTTTAAGACAGTTTTACTGATTGTCTCCTCCTCTGCAGTGGAATAAAGAGAAATGGGAGGTTGCAGGAAAAGCAGAGCCCCAGCCTCCCTGCAGGACCTACCTCCACCCCGACTCTCCGGCTCCAGGGAGCCACTGGATGAAACAGACCGTGTCCTTTCTCAAGCTCAAGCTTACCAACAACACGCTTGACCAGCATGGCCATGTGAGTGTGAGCACACAAGAAACAATGAATGATATCCATAATATATTATTGAAAGATGTTGGAGGGTTAATGTCGTTAGAGAGGATGCTTTGTGTGAAAATCATCTTTCTATCTGCAGATCATTTTGCACTCTATGCACCGCTACCACCCGCGCTTCCATGTTGTCCAAGCAGACGACCTGTTCAGTGTCCGCTGGAGTGTTTTCCAAACTTTCACCTTCCCAGAGACTTCTTTCACTGCAGTTACCGCCTACCAGAACACCAAGGTTAGTTTTTCTGTCACAGAAAACCCCACACAAACCTCCGCTAAGCTCACCACACATCACTGAGGTATTAAATTCATTTTTCTTTCCACAGATTACAAAGTTGAAGATCGATCACAACCCGTTCGCAAAAGGTTTCAGGGAGGAGGGCACTAATAAAAAAAGGTGGGTCTCATACATGACACATACAGCCTGCAGCCTTGAGGATGCTGATTGGAGTGTGGTTATAAGGAAGCTAATTCTCTCCTCTGCAGGCGTTCAAACAAAAACCCAGCGTGCCTCGAGAAAAGAGCAAAGATACCAGATACTTTGAACCGGGAGTCTAAAGCGGACAGTTCACCAGGTACCACTTTTGAGACTTTTCCTTCTGGTCATGTTATTCTTTTCTGCATCTTAATCTTGTCTGATCATTTGTGCCTTTTTAGATTTCTGCCCATCATCATATGATGGTTACGATGGAGATGAAGGCGACATGCCCAAAAGGAAAGATGAGGATGCTGTCAAAGAGGAGCGTTACTCCCCGTGGGGAGTTGAGAGGGAGCAAAATGTGAGAACTGACTCTCCAGCTGGAGTGGACGCCAGAGACATGTATCACTCAGAGCAGCTTGTCCCTGCTCCAGCTTCCTACCAGCCGTACAGGTAAATACTTCTTCTATCATTAAGCAAATAAGCTGTTATTCGAGAGAGGAAAACACTGACCGATATCTTTTTACTCTCCAGGGGCCACGAGTGTGGAAAGTCTCCATCCCCCTCCTCCAGCACCGGCAGCAGCAACAGTGGATCAGGACGCAGCAGTTTTGAGTCCAGAGTTCCTGATGTTGCCACTGTTCCAGATCATGACTCTTCAAAGCCTCGATCCCATGAAGCTAATCCATCCCACTGTGGCCCCCAGCACCTTCCAGGACCCCAGGACTACACCGGGGTGCTCAACATGACCATGGCCCAGGCTGGCAAGCCAGGAGTGATAAGCCACCACATTTACAGTCCCTACAGCACGGAGCAGCCCCTTGGCCAGTGGAGCGGCCCCAGCCCCGCACAGTATCCCCCTCCTCACCATCTGACCGCTGATTACACCACACAAGCTGTGCACCATGGCTATCACCATGGCAATGTGGCTGAGTGGAGCCAGTACCCGCTGTTCTCTTATTCCTGCTGGTGAAGGAGATCCTCTGTGTTAACTGAGTGAGATGAGACTAAACGAAAAGCTGCTGCATCTTGTGGCTGATGCAGCGAATGCATGCCCAAGCAAGGCTGAGGGGCCGCAGGCCTGCGAGGAGAGCGGCTCGCCACTGTCTTTGGCTCAGACGGGGCAGGTTTCAGACTTGTGCTGAGTGAAAGTTTGCAGAGTCATGCCGAGTGATTGTTTTATTGTCTATTTATTTTGTATTTTGTCTCATCCCCTAGCGTAAATAATATTTTTGTAAAATTTAATCAAACGTAAGTGTGCAATTTATGCCTGTCTATGAACTGTAATGTGAACTGAGAATAAAAAATCTAAAGTAACATAATTCAATGTCTTAAGTGTGAATACATATTTTAGTCAAATCATCCAGGATTTTTCATTTTCTGTTTACATAGTCATGAAATTAGTTGTTACCATTTTATCAAACTGGTCAAAATACCACCTGGCACTGGCTTGCAGCAATTTTGGCTTATCCTGCTGAATAGAAGTTCTTAGATAGTTTTTGTAAGTTTATTCCTCATTTGGTTTGCATAAAGACAAAATATGCTACTTCCAGATTGTTGTTAATATAAAGACTGCAGAGTTTCTGATTGTGTCTCATCTTTCTGTAGATTGTGGATCAAATTTCAAACAGCCTGTTTTATATTTTAGTTTTCATCCAGTCAATATTTTGCATGCAGTATTTTTACTATAACATGAGTGGGTGCACATCTACAAGCCTTTCTACTGGGCCACCCCTGAAAGACCAGCACAACCTTTGGTGCTGTTTGTTTGTCTTTCCACTAATGGGGACTACTCTGTGGTTTCGACAGGCCCAGCATGCATTAAAGACATTGTATTACAGTGACTCCGGCTCACCTGCTGAGGTTTACCCACCAGCACGTAAAGCAAAGCACGGCCCTCATTCTCCATGTCAATGAGCCTTAAAAAGCATGAAAATGGGGGGCAGTCGGCTCCTTTTCACAACTGAAAAACACAGGCAGGGTCTATCGCTTTCACCCTGAGTGGATATGAGCTGCTAATGACTGTTGTAAAATCCAAAGGGAGGGAGAAAGAAGAGTGGGTGATCCTTTAGGAACCATCTAGTGTGGTTTTATTCAGTGCAATTCATTATCTAAGAGCGTTGCTGAAACAGTGTTTTCAACATCCGACTTCCTAATTTATGTAGTTTTTAATGGTCTCACAGGAGAGCAGGTCAGACTGAAGAAGCTTAAATCCAGGAGCTTAGAAGTTATTTAAGAAGAAGAAATGATATTTTCCACACGTCGGCCTTTTGACTTTAGTAAATTTGAAGTCAAACTGCTTGGAAGTGGGGAAATAAAATCTTTCATACATAGATGGGGCTTTGCAACAGAGTATTACACAATATGTCTTCATGATAGTACATTAGACATTTGTTATATGCTTTTTATGGAATTAATCTCTATTTACACTCATACACAAAAACATGTTAAAGTGTGTGACAGTACAAATTGAATAATTGCTTGTCACACAAATATTTAGGAATCACCAGGATTATCGTCACTGAGCCTGGTTTAGAGTCATATTGGAGGTTTTCATACATTTGAAATGCTACAACAAAAGTCCTGATTGCAGTATTTGTATCAATAATAAGTGTATTCCTTTAAACTTTTTTGTGTTGGTTATGCTGTGTTATCATTGTGTTTGGCTATATGTGTCTGATGTAAAAACCTATATTAATTGGCTGCTGGGAGAAGCTGCTGGAGAGTCTGGGGTCAAATTGTAAATTATAGATGAAAAATATCCACTGTGAACCATTTTTCAGCCTTATTATGTTAGAGGACAAGAAAAGTGAGAGTGAGTAATGCACTTTAAACAGACTATCAGGCTGATTTCACCAGGAATGTGTACAGCAAACTTTAGCATCAAAGGGAAAATGTGTGTAAGAATTCAGGTGATGCAAAATGCCCTTTGCAGACCAACTTCTGGTGTATCAGTGAAGCCACCTGGCAAATCACAAGGAACATCTCAGAATACAGAGCTCCATCCACCAGTGGTGTTCTTTGTTCTATATTGATTTGCAATCCCCTCACCTTCTCCAGCACAGCAGGAGGAATGAGAGTAAAAGTGGGCCCTAAAAAATTCCCTTGACTCCCATCCATCCTCAACTCCTCTGGGTTTAATCTGCATAGCGCTACATTGATGGCTAATGTGGTCCTTTTAATTGCTCTGATAATGGTGTGGCAAAGAGCACCAGATCGACCTGCACTCAGATGTTTGTAAAGACCACTGACGTGGTTAAGTGCCCGACATGTCTCGAGTGTCCCCCAGGTGGTACTCTAGCTTTGGAATAAAAAAGACTGATGCATAAACACAAGAGTGTTGATCCAGGATGCCCAGTGCTGGTGTCAGCAAATCCTACCAGACAACTTGCTGGGGGCTGGCACAATAGTGTGAAACACAAGGAGGGAGGGAGGAGGGTGCTCACTTAGAGCTGGCGGGGGGTAACAGATGTAGATGAAACAGCCTCAGAGAGGAAAGCAGCAGTCAGCCTTCATAAAGCTGATGGAGTTTAGAGCCAAATGGAGAGGAACTAGCGGAGACTGGGTGGAATAAAAGGTAGAAGGTAACAACCACCGCTGTCAGGAGTTCAAACAAGGACAACCAGCTGTGGAGATTTTACATCATGTTTATTAAATTGTCCTGAAGAGAAGCAACAGCCACACTAAGGTCATGTTTTAACACACTCATGATCAGATAAAGACAATTTATCAGATCCATTTCCACTTTTCACTCGGTTCATTGTGTCAGTGACCAAAGAACTCTTCAACATCCTGCTGTATCCGACACATTTTCAGTGCCTCTGCTGTGTCTTATTAAGTATCTGTGGAAGGAAAACCTAACAAAACCACCTCTACCTTC
>JAOXYM010000012.1:22966047-22987157 GCA_028567055.1 Leptatherina wallacei | reverse complement strand
AGGTGTGTTTCAGCAGGGACACTTCAAAAACCTGCATACACACCGGCCCTCGAGGAACAGGATTGAGGATCCCTGGTCTATAGGAAATACCAGGGTTATCAGATGATCCAGCTAAACACAAACAAGATCATGTGATACATGTCTGTTAGCTTTATACTGTAATCTGAAAAGAGAGGTTTTTTTAAAGCCATGTTATAGATCCTAAAGGTTTTTTTTCTTTCTTTTTTTTTTAAAGTGGGTGTGGAAGACTGAATTGCAACCCACATATCTGAACTAAGATCTAATATTGGGATTGTTATCTGAAGGAGAAGGTTTATTTTCTGTAATGTGTTTTTTTCCCCCTTCAGACTGAAATGAATGGTTATGTTCCATTGTATTGATTATGGAGATGTAATCTTTTCAAAAGCATTATCCAAGAAACAACTTAAGTTATTCTATATGAGTCAGAGGACAATTAATGAAGCTATTTTTAGTCATATATCTTGGTGCCTTCATAGTAGATTGTTGTAAACGAAGTAATGGATCATCAAACTGCAAAGTCACTTCATTTAGCCCTTGTTATGTGCTCTTTATCTTTGCAGTATGTTGCTAATGTGCACAGGTTGGTCTGCTGTCAGCTAAGTAGAATTTTGGGTTTGTTTTCTATGTTTTTTATTCACCTGTGTAGATTATAATCAAAGTTTGAGAATTAAGTTTTCTTACATAACTGAATTCAAGACTCCAAGTAACAAAAATGTGCAGTGGTGTGGATTTTGAATGAGGATGATGGAGTCCTAAGACGACATAAATATTTTCAGTTCTGATTTATTAAACCAGTTAAATTATCTGGGGTTTGACTGGGTTTGTGGTCCATTTGCCACACCGGTTGCAGTTTTACAGAGGGTCTTTATTGTGGAACACATAAACCTACATGTTGAAACAAAACAAAAAGGAAATTTATTAAACATTTAGGCCTTCATTTAGGATTATGAGGATTCTCGACAGTGAGTAAAACTAATGAACTCAATTTCATCTTGTTCAATATAGAAAACTGTAGCCTGGAAATATGTGATCACCAAGGGGCTCCAATTAAAATAAGAGCTATTATGTATTGAAATAAAAATGCTAAACCTATGTAAGACACAACTGATGGGTTTTATTGTATTTGGTAATTCTTCATATTTGGTTGCAGAAATTTGGAAATATTCTCTGTCTTTAAATGTTTCTTTTCCCTCTCTCCTGGTCATTCTTAAGCTCAGGACTTATTATTGACCAGTTTGAATTAGTCCATCATGTCTTCTTCTATCATTATTTTAGGCTGTTTGACATGGGACCATTTTGTCTTCAGTGCCAGAAGCAACATACAGCATGATGGAACCTCCACCATGTTTTAGTGTGGAATTGGTGTTTTTTTTTTATGTTTTTGGGGTAAATTTTTCACCTGGAAACGAATCAAGAACATAATCCCTGAAAGAATATTGCTTGCAAATATTTTTGTCTTTCTTTTAATACCTGTGGCCTCTGTGATGTTTACCCATGGATCCCCGTTTGGTCCACTGTGCATTGGTTGGGCTGAAAGCACCACTCCAGATTTCTCCACCACTCCAGATTTCTGTGTGCTTTTTTTCTCCACAATTATGTTTGCAGACTTTTCTCACTATTGTCTTAACATCATGTCTCTGCACAGTTTTTGCAATTGCAAAAAAGAGAGAAAACAATTAGCCATGGGTGGACGTAGGGGTGGTGCTGGAGGAGTACTAGCCTCTGCTGAAAGACTCTTTACAGATGAGCAAAACTGTGGCACTTTGAGCATTTCTCACAATTATAAGGGTTTTGTGTTATTGCACAAAAACGGCTGTAGCTCAGGTGGAAAGAGCAGTTGTCTGCTAAACAGGATGGCGGCGGTTCGATTCCCCTGACTAGATGTCGAAGTTCAACACACTGAACCCTACCTTGCCTCTGATGTGTCTATTACGGGTATGAATGTGTATAGAAGCAAGTTAAACCTTTTTAAATGCAGACCTTTAGTAATAGTAGTTTTCCGGAGAGACATTGCTTCTTTTTAGTGAAGGTTTCGAATCCTTAAATATTCACCATTTATACAAATAATATTTGAATTGTCTTCGCACCTCAAGGACAGAACAGGGTCTGAGCAAAACAGAAGAGCAGAAGTGGTGATAATCAGTCATGACTGCAGCAGTGGAGCTGGCACCTCATTCATTAAGAACTCTTTGACAATAGTAAACAGCAAAATAGTCACAATGGTGGTGACAATACTTCCATTCAGTGTGAATGACTATAGGGAACGCAACACTGAGCTGCACGTGTAATTGAACAAGATGGTTACGCTGATGAACTAAGACTCATAGAGGCACACCGTTCCTCTGTCAGCAGGTGCCCAGCACACACTAGTCCATTCATATGCGCATTCCTGTCTCTCTGCTCGCAGCCCAGCAGGTTCCTCCCGGCCACTCAGGACAGGGGCTGACACACACAAAGGGTCTTCAATCTGCCTCAGACAACAGCCAGCATAAAGGCCCGGAAAGCCACAACAGCATTATGTCAAAGAGCTGGCTGGGGGTGGTTAGCAGAGCTTGGGGGGCCCTGTGTCGAACAGGGGCACTGCTGATGGATGGATGAGGGCTGGACACAGGCAGCGTAGTGGAAGACCCGGCTGAGGTTTTTGTCCATAAAGGAGGATATTTGTACTTGCTCAGTAACAATGGAATGCAAACACAAAAAGCGAAGACAATAAAACACTACACTGGGGCGATGAAAAAGCTGCAAGGGAAATCATCATGCAAAGCAATGATATTGTTCACTCTGAGGATTGCATGACTGTGTTTGTTCTCATGCTGATGGGTGGCATAGACTGTCTTCAGTTTGCTTTTGCATAAGGTATTCCTGGCTTTAACAGTGTCCGGCACATTTCCTTACACTGAAAGAAAATGAGGAGTGAACAGAATGCCCCACCTCATTTTGAAACAGACCATGTTCAGCCTGAGTTTTTGTCAGCTGCATCTAAGCAAAAGTCCAACTGACTTTAATTCCTGCATTGTCCTGGCCTTATATTAGATAATGACTCACTTACATTAGTCCAATCTCTTCTTTTGTTGACAAGTAGTTAAAATATTGGTATTTTGTCATGGATAAAAAAAAAAAAATTATTACTGCACCATGTAATTATTAATAATAAAAATGATCAAATTCACTTTACAGCCTTTTTCTCTAGTCTTGTCTGTAAATACTGCTTTATTGTGTTTGTTGAACAACCATGTGCATGTCACAGAGGCAGGTTAATGATTAATTAGGCTTTTTTCTTTATTTGGCTCCTCATGTAAATAAATGTGCTTCTCCCATTCTCTAATGTAGGGTTGTGATCTAGTAGAAAACAGAAAAAAATGTCTCTGTTGTTGCTGAAAACAATCAAAAAAGGTTTTACTTTTTTATTTAGTCTCATCTGCTTTGCATAATATTCTAACACCCTTAGCTGCCTCTGCTGCCTTTCAGTTCCTGATAAATCTCTCGTCTTTTATCATCAGTGGAAAACAATAAGCAACCAATTGCATAAACAGTCCCCATATGTTGTGAATTCTGCCAAGGCTTTCATGTCCTGCCTAAACGTCTTTTTAAACAAAATCATTAACAGCTTTGTGAACGTCTTTGGGGAATTCTTTGACACACACACTAAAAGAAATGTCTGTAAAATATCTGAATGCAAACTGCTGCTGCATCAAAGACCTTCTCAGTCATTTTTGGATGCTGAAATTTTAAGATGTGGCTGATGGCAGCACATGCACATCTAACTCTCACTGTTAGTTACCCTAATAAACATGCTTGTTTTTTTCTTTGGTATGTCCACAGTTGTGAGAATCACACTCCATCTGCTATTGAGTTAGCAGCTCTCTTTGAAGATGAAAGTTCTGAGGGAAACTTAAAGGCATCGTCTCATTTGGCATAAAAGTCACCGGCCATAACTTACAGGAATAGTTCAAACGCTGGAGAATAAGTGTATTTACCTTTTTTCTCAGGAGTTTCAGGAGAAGGTATGTTTGTATGTCAAATAGCAGCTATTAGGAAGTTTGCTCGGCACAGATCAGTCCTTCTAAAGAACAGCAAGTATTACTCCACTTATTGCTTTTCCACTTTAAAAACCGATACCCTGGACTACGTCTTTTCTGGGCGTAGACATCCTGAAGTTGTGATTAACTGTCTGGCAACCAAATAGTAGTGATAAAACTGAAAAAAAAAAAGTACAGCAAATAACAAACTTTAATATCTAATCTGCCTTTTTGATAAACTGTGCTGCCACATGTTGACAGCAGCCTCATTTATACAATGCAGACATGAAAGTGATATCTGTGTTCTCAAGACAAAAATAGCTGCTATGTTATCCCACGATTCTTTCAAAGGAATTATTCACCAATTTAGCCTCACGCTCCTGGATATATATTATGTCATTTCTATAGACATATTCCTGTCAGAATCCAACATGCAGGTGTACATTATCCCCTTTATTTAGTCCACCAACAGACAGGCCTATCTACAGTCTTGCAGGCTATAGCCTAAACATCCCTTTTCCCTAAACCTGACCTGATGTCTACACTTTATTGTACTGATACACACAAAGCAAATGAACCGTATGCCTGCAGATAGTTGCTTGGTTTAGTTTGAGACCCATGTGTTGGTAACTGCAAATGTAGCTCTGAAAGCAACAGAAATCTGTTGGAGCCATCTTTTTTTTCCAAACCCAGATTTGTTTTTCAGGTCCAAACAAAATGTCTAAAGTCTGAAAACTTTGACTTGTAGCCTTGGGAGTGACTTTTGTCAGACTTCACGCAGCTCCCTCTGAAGCCACCAAAGGCTTTATACAACTGTGGCACATATGGATTAGTATCCTCCAGCTCCTACAAACAGACTTTCATGTGTAAAATCAGTGGAGTGGCCATTTCAGAAAAAACACTTAATATTTTGAACCAATCATAACACAAAGGACTAAGTAAGCAGCCCAATAAACATTCATAAATCATGTGAAAGTGATGTGTACTTGAATACACTCCTGTTTTTTCTTTGTGCTTGATAAAGTTAAGGTGAATTGACAGCATATATTTTTTAATTTGAAGTATACACAGTACATCAAGATGTCATCCCACTGTTAACCTCTGCATTGTGGCTCAGCTCATGACACGATCATGTTAGAATGTTTTAATTGGGATCTCCCACTTGTGGGTCATCATTCAAAATTTGTATTGTGGACACAACATTATCAACAAAAAACATCCAATGACATCATCCTGTGTGTTGGCTGATAGGAGCTCGGGTTGAGGCCTTAGTTACAACCATTACAACTGTAACAAGACTATGTTTGCTCTTTGTAGAAGGCGAGGCATAAAATGGATAACTTAATAAACCTTAATTTTCAAAGGAGAATTTTTTAATTTCCTGTAAGCGTATAATAAATTCAAGTTTGTCCCATGTCTATAACCCAGCTCAACCTAAACATGGCATCGAGACAGAAAGGTCAACACGTGTCAAAACACAAATCAGCTTGTCATCTCATTCTTTAATCGACTTACGAAGCTGTTCTTCATGTGTCTCTGCTGCTTCGGCTCAGTCATTTGTCAACTATGACAGGAAATCAAAGACCATATGAGCTCTTTGGATATGAACTATGCGTTTGATCAAGCAGAGTAAACCCTGTGTTTGTGCTGAGCTGGCAGACACATTTGAAATTCTGATGCTCTTTGAAATTCTGCCAGTTCTTTATACTCAGACAAAATAGCCTTTTTCCTCCTATTTTCCATAGTTGCCTAAAGTTGATTAAAGTGCTTATTTGCTGGAAACCTGCAGAGAACCTACCTGAGGAAGCTGAAGAGACTTAAACTCCCTCAGAGGTTCATGACAAACTTTTACAACTGTGCCATTCAGAGTGTGCTGACATATGGGCTGCTGGTGTGGTTTTCTAGCTGCACTATGGCAGAGAAGCAGGCAATTCAGAGGGTGGGGAAAACGGCGGGAAAGATCATTGGGTCTGACCTCCCCAGAGATCTCCACCGTGTTCGCCGCCCAGTGCCTACTTCGAACTCCCAACATCAATAAGGACAGCGTCCACCCAGCTCACCGCCTGTTCCACCTGCTGCCTTCTGGCCGGAGGTACAGGTCACTTCCTGCCAGAACCAGCAGAATGGCTAATAGCCTCTACCCCCCAGGCCACCAGACTCCTGAATGAACATTGTCTCTCCCTTCCCTCTCCATCCTCCACTACCTCACAACCGCCATAACTGTGAACTGGACCTTGCATTGATGCAGCAAACACACATCTACTCATTTATTACTGCTGCTGATAATTCGCCTCATAACTTTTCTCATATATACCCTCAACCCTATATCCTCCACTACCTCACATCGATCATAATTGTGAACTGGACTTGCATTGATGCAGTAAACATACCTACACCGTACTGCTGCTCTGATAACTTATTCATTACTACCCTGCCTTTCTGTTGTGTCATTGTTTACATGCTGTAAGTGCCCTACCTCAGTGTTCTTGCTTACATCTAGTGCTAAAGTATTGTAGACCTGCACCTTGAAATGCACTATCACCTGCATCATCTATGCATTGATTGATAGAAGCTCTAAATGTAATTTCGTTGTTACTTGTGACAATGACAATAAATGAATTGAATTGAAATGGAATTGAGAAAACACACTCATATAATTACCCACATATTTAGTCTGCATTGCAAAGATGAGCACTGATAAACCCTTTTTCATCTCGGTATTAGCACAGCAGTAAGATAGACTGAACTATTTCAAAACTATTTCTCATGAGGGATTATGTTGTTCTATTGTGTGATGTCTTAAAGTGTCTTCTACAAATGTGCAATAAAAATCAAATGGCTCTAATTGATTCACCTAATATTGATCTTTAATAAGATGTGTAAATTCTCTTGTATTCTCAAATTGTTCAGTGTGTTGTGATTCACAAAATGAGTTGGTCTTGTTTTAATCCAACATTGTTGAGAAAAAAAAGGGAAATGTAGTTGCACTCTATAGTTGGGGTAGTTTGTGTGTAACTTGTCCAGGTTTCCAGTCCCACAATGCAAAGAGCGCGGTGTGGAGAGTGTAGAGAAGATCATCTACAAAAAGAGTGGATGGCAGGGGGAGCCAGGTTTCTACAAGACGTAGCAGCTCTCCGTTAAGTTGAAAGCGGCAGCCCGAAGAAAGACGGAAATTTAGTGGGGTTAACATAAAAAATAAAGCCTGCACAGTTTACGACTTCCTTGGGTATAGCTTTCTTCCAAATGGTGACACTTACAATTGATGTTCTCTTATTATTTTTGTTGAAACACATGGTTTCCTTAGAAAAAAAGAAGAAGAAAAAGCTTAGAAACAAATCATGCAGGCAACTGTTAGCGTGCTTTTGAAAGACAGTGAGAAACTTGGGCTACTTGCTCGCCATGTTGGTTCAGTTTTCTGGTTTTTATAAATAGATAAATAAATAAGTAATTCTTATCTTAAGTGGCAACATGATTATACTACGAGTTACCTGGTAAACATGTTTCCATTTCACCAGGTAACGTTCATCTTGGGTTTTATTGTATAACTACAGACCGGAAGTGGTTGGGGTACCACCTCTACCTTGCCTGTAGTCCGGAGAATGTGCATACTCTCAGATTTAAGAGGGGGAGGTTTGGAGCCACCCGGACTGTCGTTGTGGAACAGCATTTCTCCGCCAGGAATGGTCAAAATACTTTCCAAGATTGCTTTAAGTATCGTTTTTTTTAAAGTTAAAAGGTATAACCCAGAACGATATCCCCTTTCGGATTTTTTCTTAAGACTGAGTTGAGAAACTTTAGGATACAGTTGCCAGAAGTGAAGACACTAGATTTCATCGCGTGCGAGACGTGTTGGGATAAAGGGATTACCAAAAAACCAGCGCACAGGCTCCACTCGCGTAGTTTCCTCGGACCTGATTAGCTAGGTAAGATAAAAGAAAGTGGTCGCAGCGGAAGTTGAATCCGCTTAAAAATTATAAGAACTGATAAACGAAGCCTTATTCGGTACCTTTCCCCCCCGCTCTGTTTGTTATTTGTGCCTCTCTTGAGTGGGGCGACATTACTTATTTTTTTCTCTTTTTTTTATCGCAAAAGTTTGGCAGAAATATGTGCAAACCTGTTAGCTAGACGTTGATATCTCCACGCGCGAGAGCTTCGTTGAGGGGCCACGCATTAAAGTCTGGATATACAGTTTTTTTGGAAGTTTTTCTGCATCCAATCTCAGCTCAGGACTCTTCCTTATCTGACCAACACTGGCTGTTTCACTGCTCCCCGCCAGTAAGGTGAGCTGGCCATTTTTCTCCTTCATTCCTTGATTTTTTTCATTTTATTGTTTGTTTACCTGTTAAAGGAGTTAGCCATTGTTTGCCATGGCAGTGAGTTGATGTTATTCAGAGACTTCATTTGTTAAAAAAAAGATGGTTAATAAAGAATTGTCGCTCTTAAAATGACAAACAAATATTTCAATGTGTTTTATCTCCTGGAAATATGTTTGTGCTTTTGCCCGAAAAAAATGCTATTCTGGAGAACATCAGAGGGTTTTATGCGCAAAAACACCAGAGCTGCTGTCCCCATGCATGTAAATGAATGGATGCAAAGGGCTTAGGTGTTGCTTTGTCCTCTTAAAACTTTTTAATTTGAATAAGATTAGATTATTTGCTATGTTAAATGATACCCACATAAAGGAGAATACCTAGAAATAAAGTGTTTTAAACTGCACATGAGGCCATTGTTCCTTTCAATCAATGGGGATTGGTTTCTGTGAACCATCATACTTTTCTGAACTTCTTAGTTTGCTGATATAATTATAAGTTCTATCAAATGTGTTTCATGAAAAATTCTTCCTTCGTCCAGTTTGTTCCCCAGAGCTGGATAACCTGTTAAAAAAACTGTATTGTTAAATTCTCACCTTGAGATTATGTGAAGCTGCAGCTTCATATTCCCGGAGGACATCCATGGTCCTTCATTATTACATCTGTCATGAAGACTTGGTCTAAAGGGGCCTGCCTAATGTTATATAAAGATCTTAATGTTATGTTGTAAAGGGAGAAGGAGAAGATGGATGGTTAAGTGAAGCAGCATGCCTGCAGGGAGTTCCAGGGGCGATTTTTTTTTCTTTTTTGTACCATGTAATGAGAAGTGAAAAGTAGTTCTGCCCTTTAATTTACCAGAATGCTCCAATGGCACACGGTTATTGTCACTTGAGTTGTGTGCATCAGTAAATATAGTTTTCAAACATTAGTTCTTCAAATTCTCAAATCCTTCTTATGTGTGTACATTTTGCACGTAAATAATTTTGTCATTTTCAGGACATTTCAAACTTAATTTGATTTCTCCATGTCTTCTTGCAGAGGTTTTGTCTGATTTGAGTGCAGCATGTTTTATCCATCCTTGTGAAATCTCAAAGGTTAGGTATGGAGGCAAAACAATCACTCGTATACTGAGCAGTGCTAAAAGAATCACTTTGAGTTAAAGTGCCAAACCAAATGGCAAAGTGTCAGGTGGCTTGAAATTGATTGTCTTTAAATTTGAGTGTAATCTCATGACACCTGATCTCCTGCTGTGGCATGCTGGTTGTGAGCCTCTGCTTCAATTTGTATGGCTGCAAAGACAAAAAAAAAAACCCAAATAAACCTAAAATGTCTGTTTTTGTGAAAACAGTAGCCTCAGGGAACCAGTCTGATGTCCACTGAACTGCAGCCATGTGCAGACTGGCCTGTTGCTGCTACAAGCGCAGACTGAACTGGAGAGGATGGATGGGGGGGGGTTTACAGAATTTGAGAGTTGAGGAATTTTATGCATGGATGGCAGTGAACAGTAATTATGGTGTGAGCTATGTTATGGGTTAGACTGGTAACCTTTGTCTTTGTATAATGAGAGAGGATAAATGTGTCATGCATGTTCTAATCAGTTTAGTCTAACCCCTTTTTTATAGTTTGGCAGATTATCAGGGAAATGCTTTAATTTCTTTAGACCATAGACAACAAGAATTTTCCCCAAAATGTAATTGTCTGCCACTTTTGTAAAGAAGTTGAAAATCTTGCTTTTGGTTGTTTTTAAAAAAAAAGTTAGATTTGTTTTCTGTTTGGTGGTTTAGACTGGCTTTGTCAACACAAAGTTAAACATAGTTGGATATGAATGAGGAGCGTGGACACTTCATCCAGTGGATGATGGTGATAGCAATAGGTTATGTGGTATTTGAATAGTTACAGATGTGAGAGGTGTTTGTAATTTTTCTTAGCTTGTTTGCTCTAGTAAACGCGACTCATTACTGTGGAACAGGATGCGTACTGTATTAGTTGGATTGAATGTAATGATTAAACATGTTTTTCATAATTAAAAATGGAACTGAAACTCAGTTTTTAGTTTAATGTGAGCAATATGCATGAATATAAATTAATGTAAAATATAACCCTTGAATCTTGAGTAATATTTCTGATACCAGGGTATAAAAATGCATAATAATGATCATAATCTACATGAGTTTCTTCAAATTTCCCTTGGTGTATTTTTTTACCGATGAGTAACAAACTTGTAGCGGAAGTACTTGAACATGAAACAATATTATCCAATGTGTCAGTCTCAACTCGCAACTGTTTTCCAGTCCAAGATGAGTATGCCATAGCAGATGACAGCAAGACTCACTCACTATATGTTCAACTTCTTATTATCCCAGGGGAGTGGAGTATGACAAAACACCCCACCGTATTTTAAAGAACCTACTTCCTCTTCTTTTAAACATTGACGGCTGTTGTAGTGATGAGGGCCCAGGGAACAGCGGTCGACTACTCTTTGCAGTTCCTTCTGTCTGGCAGCAGGACCACTTTCTTGGAGGCTTCCCAAACACTGACTCATAGCTTACAGAGCAGAGATGACCAAGCTTCTTTATCCCCCTTGGACCCCCCCTCCGACCCAGCTCAGCTGCCGGAACACTAGACCATTCTTGGAAAGTGAAATTGAATTGGTTTTGAGGAGAACACAATGGCTGTTTCAGAGAGGAACATTCATAAAAGCGATTACCTCTTAAAGGAAACCCCATCTGTATTTTCTGGACTTCATGAGAAAATATAATTCAAGATAGGCTTTCTTTAAACCATATACCACCCAGCTGTTGTTGCTTTTATAGAAATTTGCTCAATTTAACCCTTTAAAGCCCTACCCAAGAAAATACGACTTTATTTTGCCCTGTGGTAAAATGTTTTTTTTTTTTTAAATTAGCAAAACATATTTTGTATATCTACCATTTAATACTGTCATGGGCTGGGTGACAGGCCACAAATCAAAATCACGATATATTGATCAGTTCATCTCGATAAGGATAAATGGACGATAACAGCACTTTGGTGCACAGTTTCCATTTGCCATTGATGTAATGTCAGACAGATGTACGGGTCCACCGTGTGACTCTCTGTTCTGTACATGCTGGGAATCACAGTTTTCGTAAAATATTTTAAATGAATTAAGAGTGGGACCAGTGAGCACAGACTGGGCATCCCCCTTGTATTTTCTTTTTTTTTTTTTTTTTTTTAATTATCAAAGTTATCGTTAGAAATCTCGGTATCGATAAATTTTCAATATTAAATTACTGTTTGGTATTTAAAATTCCTGGTATCCATTAGATGGCAGAAGACAATTATCAGATTCTGTACAACAAAGTTTTACCATAAAGTGATAATGTCTCAGAAACTGTATATATCAAATATGATACGTTTGGCATTAGAGGGTTAAATAATCTTTTGTAACAACATTGATTATCTATTTATTAATTTTTTTTACTTAGGTCTGTGATCTTGGGGTCAGATTTCTTGGTAATCTTTTGACAGCTCATGGTAGCAAATGCTTGCAGGGGGGTCATTTTGGGTTTGGGGACTAAAACCAACTGTTAGGTGATAGATCTCTCAGTGTGGAAATGATGGCCTGGCAGCTCTCTCAACATGGGTGTCATGTAACAGAGTGGGGTTTTTTTTGTGGTTTTTTTTTTGGGTCTATAACAAATTCTTCAAGGGGAGGAGGGGTCATGTTGGCTATGTGGAAGTGTTAATCTCTGTGGCCAGATGCTGTTGAAGTGATGATTCAAGCAGATGTGCATGTTAGGGTCACCCACTCCTCATTTTGGAGGGCACTGCAGATCCTTTTTTCTGCTTTTCTACCCTTAAACTTGCTAAGCAGAAAAAGGTATCGGAATATGGTGACAGTCATCATTTTATTCTAAGCCATCAGAGAATTTCTGGTGGGATTTCTTATCTGTGTTTTGTACAATCAGGCCTAAATGCCTGCCTTGACCTTTTGTAAGCATACAGAATATTCTCTTCCTTTTTGTGGGATGAGTTAATTACTTGACATAGATAAACATTACCACTACATTGCAAACAGTTGAATTTATTTTTTTGTGTAAGCTCTGAATCTAGTTTTAGTTAATCTTGGGTTTCCTTCTGCAAAGTAATGCCATCTTTTGCTAAGAACATTGTAGTCTTGGTTTTGGCATAAATTTGTCTTGATGATCACTTATTCCTTTGTTTTTTCTTTTTCAGTGGTGCACTGTGAATGACGCACAGCTGATGTCCCACCGATCTGAATGGAGTTCCGGTTGTGTAAAAGCCAGTAGTTTTAGCTCCGTCAGCAGGATGCTGATGAGGCCAAGTATACTTCTGTTTCTGACTTTCTTCACCCAAGTTTTAAGGACCCAGTGCCGGCCTGCTACCGCTGATGAAGGTAAGAGCCCTTTACAACTTACAGAGCAGTTCTAGTGTTAGTATTATTAAATATCATGCAAGTGTTTGAACTTATAAACGTATTAGGACTGACTAATCTTGACTCATGTCTTGAAAAGCAGCCCATTGATAAGCAAAGCTTTGTTCTTTGTACAGGAATGTAATCCTGACGTGCTCCAGACGTCGAAGTCTTCTTTGTAGTATCGGTGTTCACTCACAACCCCCATTTGCTAGAGTCTGATGTTTTTTAAGTGCACTTCACTGCATCACTTGTTGCACAGTTATGTTTCTTACTACCAGTTACACCCTTTTATCTTTTTTACTCAGCCTAATTAATATTCATCTTTCTGTTTCTCATAAATTATTTCACAAGTCTTCCATGTGAAATTAATTGTTTGTTGACTTTAAGACTTTCTGTAAAGAATTTAGCCTCGTCTGGCTGTTACACAAGTTCAGTCCTGAAAAGGGGAAAGAGGCACTGAAATCAAATCCTTAAAAATGTGTTTCTTGGATACTGTCCAGCAGTGTAATAGCTGCCTGGTCTTGTGGGCAGATGGGTTTGGATGTTTACATTCTGCACTCGGAAGTGGAGAACAGCAAAAGAATATGATAAAGTTCAGCATTATAATTGAAGTAATTAAGCAAGAGGCTCTGACTTGAGCTCTGAGCCCTAAAATAAACTTGGTGTGGCTGTGTTTAAGTCAGCAGTGGGACAGGGAGGAGTAAATGAGTCCCATCTGTGGCCTGAGGGCAGCTCCACTACCTAGCAGCCCCTGCTTCTCTCCTTCTTTGTAATGAAAAGGTATTTGTTGTCACTGAGAGAAGAGTTAACTGCCAGGGAACTATAAATTAGCCTGTTTTTGAAAAAAGATGCTACTTTAAACCCTTCCTTATCCTCGAGCATAGGCTTTCTGAGGAGAGTGTTTGTGTTCTAAGGTGAGCCATAAATTTCCACTAAGGTGGGGGAAGTCTGCATTCACACTCCTCCCAGTTCTTGATCACCAAATGGCCAGGTACCACCTATGTGCCTCTGTGTTTCTTCTGTGCTCTCCCTCTGACATTTTTCCTGAGACTGCTGCACTTTCCCCCCGCTTCCCTGCTGGGTGACTGATGGCTTCAGCTGTTGACGAACAATCGCAGCAGAGGCATTTAGTTGGGTTTCTTTTGTCTTCTGTAGAGAAGCAAAGTGGTTGTATGGAAATGCTCATGTTTAATGTGTCTTATTGCCTTTCCATTGAGATTTATTTTTTTTGTTGTTGTTGTGGGATACTTTGCATAAGAAAACAAGTATTCCTTGAACAAATTTGATTCACTGAATATCTGTGGGAGTTGCATGGACAGTGATTCAAATGCCATAAACTTTTCAAGGCCAAAGCTCCACTGAGCTTTCAGTTGTGGATTCTTAAAGTCTTAAAGCTTCCACAGCTCTGAGCTAAATCTTCTTTTTAAACAGAAATGAAAGTTGTGCTTACTAGAGTAACAATAAAGGTTTTTTTTTGTTTTTGTTTTTTTTTTAGGTGAAAGCAATCGGCATTTCTTTGGGGTTAGATATAGATTTGTTACTTAAAGTTAAAAAGAGTAATTTGAAACCCAAACTTAAACATGGAAAGAGAGAAAACTGGTGGCCTAAAGCATCATCATATTTCCATCTGAAGATGATGAAACAAATTTGTTCATTTAATGGAAAACTGTAGTTTGAATGAATGAAATCATTTGTTTCTGTGTCTGTGACTCAATGACCCATCCCACATGGGATTATTCAGACACGGTCATAAAGTAACCAATACAAATTCCGGCCTGCCCTAACCGGACAACTGAATCATCACTAACTAAACGTCCAACCAAGTCAAATAGATGAAAAGTAAAAAAAAAAAAAAAAAAAAGTAAGTGTAATGTATAACTCAGTTGTACAATTGTACTTATCAATGTTTTCAAATTTTTTTGTTAGAATTTCTCAAGCTGTGCAAACCTCTGACTTTGTCTTGCTGCATTAAGCCAACAGTAGGTAAAAAGGTAGTTACTACATGGTTTTTCCTGCATTTGTCCATTAAAGACATAATGTAAGGCTAAATGTAGCAGAGCTAATTTAAATAACAGAGTAACCCTCGTAGCCCCCCAAGTGCTAATCCATGCTTATTGTCAGTGGCTCATTTAAGAATGAAAGGGTCCTCCACTGGAGTGCTTTTCAGAGGAGTACTCACTCTGAATTTTTTGGTACTTGTTAACGTGCATGTTTTTAGTCCTTTGCTTCCTGTCTGTGCTGCCTTTTGTCAGTTATCGGTGCCCTCTACACATCACCCGCCCCTTCACCCTGTCGAATCTGCAAAAAAGTTAGCCATAACCATTTTCTTCATGTGCCACCGCAGAGCTCCAAATAACTTGACTTTCCTGCATTCAACCATCACTCCAGTGAGAGCAGGAAATCCCAAAGGTCATTCATGCAGCATATTGCTTCCTATGCTGTAGCCAGAGAAAGTTCCATAGTCTGGCGCCAACCCTTCCTTTTAGTTGTTCGTGCATTTACAGATCAGTCGGCCCCCACTCACCCTGTTGCTAAAAACTTGACTGTGTTCTGCGCTAAAATTCCTCTCGTGCTTTTCTTTATAATTAGGCTGATTATAAATGATGTCAGTCAATTTTCATGAATGGTTGACTGAACCCATGTTGGAGCATTCCAGGTGAGTTATTTCCTGAAACTGTTTCTTAATCCATTTTAATCCGATCATAGTAGCAAGAAGATTAACTGAAACGAAACATCCTCAATTAAAAAAATGTGTGAAAACTTGGCACTTATCTCTCTGTGAAGTTTAAAAATAATTGTTTTGTGTGTCCACACAAGTGTGTAGCTATTTTTAAGAATGATGTTTATAAATTATCCAGAAAGATTCATCTTTGAACTTGGTTGTGAAGTGATGGGATTGACTTATCTGAATATTGTTATGCTATATCTTAAGTCCCAGTTTTAAAGAGGTGCTGTCACAGAAGCACAAATGGTCCTTCTGACTGTGGCTTTATATAAAGCAACAGGCACATTTTACAGTTTTATGGGTGTTTTATGATGCCTGGACTCAGATTAACAACTGGGATGTTGACACAGCCTTATCAGTGACATCTCCATTTAGTGAGCAGGGACAGAAGCATACTAGACAGTCCCCCACACACAGCATACAGACTTTGTGTTTAAGGCTGTGTTCTTGCTGGTTGGCTGTGGCCCATCACGTTACACTATGTCTACATGAGCTCTTTCAGACCTAAGGCTTCATTTAACATGGTCAGCTAAAATCTAATGGTTTTTCTGAAAAACCCTGTTCATTAAAGCTCTTACTTCTCATCTGATGAACTTATGAATAGGAAATTAAAACTATTAGAAATTAAACTTTTAACTTTTATTTGAAATGATTGTCTTGGCATTTATAATCATTAGAATAGAAAAACGTGTCTGGTAAAACTCTTAATGCAAAGATCACATCACATCAGGTTTACAAGGTGAAAGTGTGCAAACTGTGCTCCAGGTCTTAAAGGGAATAAAATGCGTACGTGTTTCAACAAGTCTAAATATTACATCAGGTCTCAAGTTAAGTCAGTAAACAATTTTTCCTTCTTTTTTTCCCTCCCTTGCATTTGAAGTATCTATCACAGATTTAAATAGTGTGATGGATTATTCATGCCATCTCTGTAAGCACAAGGGGCTGAGCACCACAGCGCCAGTTAGTTAAGACAACCTGTAATGGCCTCCAACTTTCTGTATGATTTATATTTTAGATTGATCAATTTGTGTAAATGTCTGCTTGCTAACATGGTCTTGTTGTGCTGGAACTAAACCATTTT
Organism: Leptatherina wallacei; assembly: GCA_028567055.1. Classification (NCBI taxonomy): domain Eukaryota; kingdom Metazoa; phylum Chordata; class Actinopteri; order Atheriniformes; family Atherinidae; genus Leptatherina; species Leptatherina wallacei. The sequence goes on along the minus strand of JAOXYM010000012.1, from coordinate 22,970,581 downwards.
CCCTAATTTTTATAATGTCTGACAAAAAAAAAAAGGAAAAATAACTGAGAGCAAGTGGATTATGAATTTGGCTGCATTGAAAGCTCAGTACTGGTGGCAGAAAAGAAAAACACTGAATGGAAGTGTGTCCCTTTTCGTGACATCGGAGTTGCATAAAACCTGCAAGCATAGCCAGTTGATGGGCATTTGTGTGGCTTTTATCACACCATATCCCACGAAATAATGATTTTGTCAGCATATCATTCATCCATTTTTCAGTTTTGGATGTTTGGTTAGAGGCGGTTTTATTGTCTGCCAGCCGCAGAGACAGGGCATTAGAAAAGAAATGGTTATGTTCACCCTATTAAGTAGTCTTAAGAAAGCAAGAAAGACCTCTAAAGAAATATCCTGGAATGGTAATGTGGATGTAAGTGGGGCTTGTCTGGAAAAATGAATTTTTACATTTCAGCAGCTTAGATGGGGTCTAAATGCTTTTTCTCCTTTCCCCACTTTGTTTTTTAGGAGAAAGTTGATCCTACCCCCTGGCCCCTTTTCCTGCTAGGATTAAGGGCCTGTCAGACATATGTGATCCAGGAAATACCTTTACTAGGCCCAAGTGGGGTCACCATAGCAACTGGCACTAGAACCTGCCACTGCAGGCCCGCTCTTACTCACTGTTATGCACATGCTCACTGGCCTGCTCTCTCTTCCTCTGTATTGTTTGAAGTCCTTTGTTGTCATGGTGGGAGGGATTAGTCAGGTTTGCTGATGTTGTGATCAGGAGGAAGTACATTTGAAAAAAGACCAAAAAAAGGTTTGCTTTGAGAGTGGTTTAGAATTCTGTCATGTTGATGGATTGTTCACCACTGTGGTATTTGATTATCTAGCTCCATTTTTGTTTATAACGCCAAAGGGGCTAAGTAGGAAATGGGAGAAGAGCACAAATAAAATGATTGAGATTGTGCTGCCTGAGGGCATTTTGGAGAGGTTTCCTGGCTAAAACGGAACTATGTTATAAACGGGTGCACTGGTTTTTTGATCAATTTTATTCAGATAAATTTTCAAGCATCATTTATAGTTTATCAGCTTCCCAGATTGGAAGATTTTCTATCTCTTCTTGTTTTTATATTAGTGAGTACATCCACAAAATGTGGATATTTTTCAAATTAATCATGCTTTTACTAAAGGTGACATCCTGAGGTAGAATTTCAAGCAACTTGGTCAGTGACAACCTTTACCTTTTTGTAACTAGCAAAACAACACCACTGTGATGGACAACATGTCAGTGTAATTGGGTTACTCCTTCCTCCTAGCAGACTATGTAGTCTTCTTGAACAGGGGGGCTCAGGTGTCTCTCTTTGTGACACCTCCCCTCTTTTCATCTCTCTAATTGAATTTCACCTTCCTCTCTCAAGTAGCTCCTTGTTTGCCTGATTATGGTGCCTTGACTAATTTGAGATGCAATTTAATTCTGGGGAGAGGTTACGTAGGCATGGTGGGAGAGAATCAAGGTAGTACTTTTGCAATCTGTCTTAAGGTGGAAGTTTTTAATGAGTTTATAGTACAGATTTGAGCTCATTTTGTGTGAGCGCACTGTTCCATCTGTGTACTTGTTTTTTAGTCTGGTCTGTCATGCAATTTGTTTTCAGTAGGAATTTTCACACTCCTGTAAGTGACACACATTATATAATGTATCATTGTGTGAACAAGAGTTATAAGACCTTTTTACACTGTCTGCCCCACCATTCTGTTTGTATGTTATGGAGGTGGAATTGGGGGTGGTCACATTTTACAAGCAGCAGACGTATCCCAGAATGAAATCTGTTTGTCTAACACAGAGATGATCTTCCTCCTCTTAACAATGAGTGCCTGCATGCTTTTAAAATTCTGGAGAGAGTGATTTTAAAATGACTCTGAACATCATCAGTGTTGAGTTGCGTATCACGACTTGTTAAGTAATCATGTCCCGCTCTTCTGTTGCTCGTCTGTTTTTTTTCAGTGTCTGTGGAAACGCAAGCAGAGTTGTTCACCCGCTATCTTGGGGAACGTTTGGAGCTGAGTTGCTCTGCCAAGGACTCTCTCCATGCTGTTAACTGGACCAAAGACCATGTTGCCGTTGTGGATGGAGAACACACTCGCATCCGCAATGGCCAGCTGGAGATAGAAACTGTGGAACTGACTGACTCTGGCTTTTACACATGCACCACCTTTGGCAACCACAGTGTTTACTTCAATGTCACAGGTAAAGTTATAGTTACAGGGAAAAGGCAGTCTTTGCAAAAAGTTTTTATCTTTTGATCGTAATTTTTTTTTCTTTTTTGTTTGACAATTCCTCAAATACAAATCGGGGAGCTTTTCTCAGTTTTCCCTGTTGGGTAGCGGGATGCTTTTGGAAGAACAAAGAGCAACAAACCAGATTCCATTCCCAGTAGTTGCCTCTTTCCAAGTTTTGTAAATCCTTATGTGTGAACTGTATGTTTCTTCTTAACTCCTTTTTGTATTTCAATATTTTCACATGCAATTGTCTCATGTAGCTTTCAGATTGACATTTGATAACATTGACATCCCTTTTACTGAAGTAAACATGTTTTCTGTTAACCAGTAGTGTAGTTTGTGTGTGTGTGTGTGTGTGTGCGTGCATAGTTTTTTTCATGCAGTGCTCTTAAATTAAGGGAGAAAATAGCTTTTAAATGTTGCTTTACTTCAGATGTGGGTTTATTTTTCATCTTAAAAATGTGTTACATCTGGCAAAACTCTGTGCAGAGAAGTATACATTAAATTGTGCTCACATTAATTTTTCTGTTAATTAGTTGATATCTTGGCTTCGTCCGAGGATGATGATGACGAAGAAGAGTCTTCATCAGAGGAAAACAAACTGTTGGGTAGTCAAAAACTAATAAGTAAGTGATCTAATCTTTTCACTTCACCAATGCTGCTGTCACAAATGGTCATCGCTGACTCATGCAAATGAGTAATTATTATGGTCACTGATTTCAGAGCTTTATTATTCACTTAAAAGCCCATCATGTGACTGGCTCACAACTAGGTCAACGATTTTGCTCTGAATCAAAGGACCTTTTCTGCCTCAATGACAACTTTTGCATGAGGTGTGTCTCCGTGGTGACGAATTGTGATTAACTTTGAATGTTCCCCAATTTGTCTGAAGTGCAATTAAGACACCGCCTTCTTCATCTGGTCGCTGCTGCTTTTTCTGCGCACAAAGAATCCAGCAGCTGCCAAGTGTGGAAAACATGCCAGCCTTGATTTTTTTTTTTTCTGTCTTATAATTTACTCTGGGATATGTTTTTTTATTTTTACTTGACTAAATAAAAACATAAGCTGGCATTTTATTCAAATGTATCATCCCTGAAATAAATGACAAAAAAAAGGCAGACTATATATGAATGTATTGTATGTATCAAAATAGATATAAGCACAAGTGGTGTTGATTCTCCAGTCAGTTGCAGGGGAGGGTGAAACGAGATGATGTGATTAAAAGATTACCAGTTAAACCTCAAAAGAAGGAAACAAACTGTGGATAAAATGACAACATAATTGCAGGCTTGTTGACAGAGACCACAATGAATATTGAGACTTTGAAGTAACTAGTAATTTAACTTAATGCTTTAGAAGAGTTCTATTAACCTGGTGTGTACTCAAATTGTGATGTGTATGCATCCACATCTACTAAACGTTTGCTACACCTGTTTCCATTGCTGTAAGTTGCATGAACCTTTTCATTGATTTTCCAAATTTTCCACCTTTCCTAAGGGTAAAATATATATTGTTATTCATTTTACTGTATTTCTGTTCATTCAGTTTTTTGTGAAAATTATTGTCTTAAAATGTATAAATGTGTTTTTGTTTGTTTTTGTTTTAGCAAATGCCCCACAATGGGTTCATCCACAAAAAATGGAGAAAAAGCTTCATGCTGTTCCAGCCAGTAAGACTGTGAAGTTTCGATGCCAAGCCAGTGGAAACCCAACTCCTACTCTGAAATGGTACAAGAATGGGAAGGAGTTCAAGAGAGACCATCGCATCGGAGGCTTCAAGGTTAATGATTTAAAAAAAAAAAAAAAAAGTCTTGAAACTTTGTTCCACAGCAATATCCAAAGCATTTTTTTATTGAATCACTCTAAACCTATTCACTCTGAGTGAAGATGTATCAGTGATCTCATCTTCACATTAAATCACCGCCCCCTCCCCCGGAGTGAGAAACGCTTTCTACAAGTGAAATGTAGAGGCAAGTTTCACAGTTGACCTGACAAACAATGAAAATTGAAACTCTATGCCACAAAAAGGAATGTTTTGCCTTAGTTGCACCTCCAGGTGGGCAATCCTAGCCATCTGTTTGGATGAAGGATAGCACTGGCTGCCCTCGTTCTAGGTATCGGTAATTGTCGTTGCTGTAATAACATCCACGCAGCAGTAAGTTCACCATGATACCTGCTGTATCGATGATGTGTGGTGTGATCAGTCCTTCTGTCAGCGTCTTCCCGCTTGCAAACAGCCTGTATTTAAATGGTACTGTCACTGTTGACAAACTGTTAAGCTC
>JAOXYM010000012.1:22887364-22958662 GCA_028567055.1 Leptatherina wallacei | reverse complement strand
AGAAGCGTTGGGTCTGGATAAAGAGAAGCCCAACCGTGTGACCAAAGTCGCAGTGAAAATGTTGAAGTGTGAGTCAACGCCTCCTTTTAAATGTTGGTTATAGAGTCGCTTGGTAAAAACTGAGATTTGCTGCAGTAAGCTGGTTTGTAGGTGACTTGTAAAGAGGTTCCCTCGGTGTAGGTTTAGAGCAGCGGTGGAATGTTTATGTTTTTCATGTATCTAAACTTTGACTAAGTAGATTTAGTTGTGGATACTTTTGACTTTTACTTCATTATATTTTACAGCAAATATCTATACTTTCTACTCCACTTCATTCAATGTGTTGCGTTTCATGTAACGGACACATTGCAGGTTTCATTGTGTTTTTTTTTAAATTTTTTATTATTATACAGCTCCTCAGAATGCTGCAGAAAATTCCTTTGAATCAAATAGACTATCCCATATTTCTTATGACCGCTGCTATAAGCAAGGAGTTTTGTGCTTCTGATTCACACCTTTCACATCATTCCTCAAGTAGTCCGTTCACTTATCCTAACAGGAATTTATGGTCATTTGTATCTCACATTTTGCTACACAACACCTGCAACATTAAAGCTCTGTTTGCTAGAAGGACTGTTTTTCTATGTTGACGCCATGACAGGATAGTAAAATCATTCAAATGAAATGGTGTGAAGTTTCCTTCATTGTTTTGGTAAGTAACCATATAATAAGCAGGATAAAGTAGGCTATAGTCCGAAGATTATTATGGAAAAATAAATCCTGTTCGTCCTAAAGGGATTCACGTGATCAATAACAAGAGGGGAATTGGTCCACTAAACCAAACCAGCCAGTAATTTTAGACACACCGTCAATGAGAGTAGGGGTGCAGCAGCACTAACCTGTGGTAGAACACCCAAAATGGATTCTGGAGTCAGTCTTCTTTTTTACTTTTTATTTTATTTATTTAACCTTTACTCATACAGGTACTCCCATTGATACACGTAGTCTCATTTACAAGAGAGACCTGTTTTTGGCAGAAAAAAAACCCATTTAGTTACAGTTCTACAGCTACAGTTTTACACTTCTTTGTTAATGTTATTCAAATCTGCAAATCACCCCTTTAAAAAGAAAAAAACAACTTAAATCTGATTCACAGAATCGTGAGCCCAAGTGGGAAGTTTGTTACAGAGGGTAAACGCAATAAGAAAAATAACCTTACAAATAATTGATATGCGATTCTTCCAGTGTCACCAGTAGCATCGTCTGTATTATTGTTAATGACAATGGCCCAGCTGATGCATTTAAATAGGATTAATGTTGATGTGCTGACTTGATGTTTTAACACATCAATAGTAAGTACTTACTTTACTCTAGTAAAAGTAAAAGTATCACATTGTCCTTTTTACGCGATTACATATTTGTCTGTTTATTTAAATACTTTTACTTAGTGCTTCCCTTTAACTGTGGTGGAGGAAGTACTTAAGTCCAGGCTTCGAGAACAAAAAAAATTCAGACAGTGATGCTCAGAGTCTAAGAGACATCTGCTATTGGATCGTAGCCATTGTGCAAAAGGGAGAGCTGAGTAAAAATTTATGAGAACCCTTGACATCCCACATAAACGGTGTTCATTAAACTGCAGAGGGAGTGAAGAAGGAGGGAAAGTAGCATTTATTGTCTCATACTGTAAGTGCCTTTCCCTGTTCTGCTAGCACACACCAATCTGCTCCTAAAAAAAAAAATAACAAAACACTTTTGATGTGTATATACTTTGCAGTATACTGTTTACTTTACATAATTGTAGAGCCTTTTTGACCTTTTTACTAACAGAAATTGGAGCGATTGCCCTGATATAACTTATTTTGTTCCTTTGCAGCTGATGCCACCGAGAAAGATCTGTCAGACCTGATTTCAGAGATGGAGATGATGAAGATTATCGGGAAGCACAAAAACATCATTAATCTGCTGGGAGCCTGTACACAGGATGGTAGGATGAGACCGGCAGGGGCCTGCTACTGGCTTGCTCTGGTTTTCTAGAGCAACATGTGCACAGACACACACATTGTTGTTCCTCAGACAAGAGTTCTGCTGTGAGCCTTACTTTGAGGAGTGTGTAGGATGGCATGCATAAATATATCTGACCGTAGCTTCCGAACTCGAAACTTGAATCAAGCATAGCTGGTGTCATTTCTCTCCCATCACCCTTTAATAAAAAAAATAAAGGAAGAAAACTAACCTCTGGTGACCCTGCAGTGGGCATCTATCTGTTGCTTACTACTTTTTTTACCATCTGCTTTGACACTGAATGGAGTTTTAGTGACACATTTTCAGTGTTTGTCACTTCTACCAATAAGTTGAGGTTATGTTCTTTACCTGTAAAAACTTGTTTAACTGTAAATTCATGTTTACTGTACAATGTTGTGCTCAAATTATGTTATTGTTTTGTATTTTGGTTCCCTTTTGAGACCGTTATGACAACGGATCTGTAATCTTTATTAAATGTTAACCTATATTATATAATGGCAGTTTGAAGAATGAACCCAGACCCTATTCTATTTCATTCATCCTTATATTTCTTTCCACAATTTCTAGGACCTCTGTATGTGATAGTTGAATATGCATCCAAGGGCAACCTGAGGGAATACTTGCGAGCTCGGCGCCCACCGGGCATGGAGTATTGCTACAACCCAGACCAGGTTCCTTTGGAGAACATGTCCATCAAAGATCTGGTGTCTTGTGCTTACCAAGTGGCTCGAGGCATGGAGTACTTGGCCTCCAAAAAGGTAACCACAAAGTATAACACGCAGTTGTCAGCCTCATTGGGTTCATTTACTGAATCTATGAAAAAGATGATTTCATATTTTGAAAGTTGAAGCCTTACATGCCAGTTCCAAGGGTTTTTCTTCATGTCTGGTTTTATTTGTTCAGTGCATCCACAGAGATCTTGCTGCCCGCAATGTTTTGGTCACGGACGACAATGTGATGAAAATAGCTGACTTTGGCCTGGCCAGAGATATTCACCACATTGATTACTATAAGAAGACCACCAATGTGAGTATTCTCATTGTGTTTGATTGCATTCAGAAATGTTGAACACACAGGGACTGTTTGGTGTGTTAAATGATAAAAAAAATCTAACAGCTAAGGAAATGTGTACCCCTCCATAGTAATGAATTGTTTTTTTTTTGGTCACACATACAGTTGTTTGGATATGTTTTATTGAGATTTTAAATTTAAAAAAGATGCCAAAACACAATCTGAAGCAGATGAACACGTTTCTCTTGAAAATGAGACATTGGATCTCAGTGGGATCACTTGTTTAAGGGAAAAAATCAATGTATTGAATGATTGATTAGCTCATGCATGAGAATTTTAAGCCATTTAAGCAGTTTCTAGGGATATTATTTTAAGTGAAGTGTGAAATCTTTGAACCAAGGTAGATTTGATATGGTTTAGCTAAGCTTACCCAAACTCAAAAAAGGTGCAGCTGCAGCACGGTCTGCAGTCTGTGTTGCAAGATTGACTTTCTTCAGTTAAATGTAGTGACAAAGTTAATGACTACCTGATGCCAAAATATCCTCAAATAAAAATACACCATGTGGTATTTACCTGAGTTTCTTTGGAAGGAAAGCTAAAATTGTAATATATGACGAAAACTTTGATGGTTGGGACAGTAAAAAGAAAGAACACAGTTAAACTCTGATAGTCCAGTGACAGCCCTGATGCTCTCTGCTGCAGTTAATACTAATCACTAAGTTCTTCACATAAACCTGCTTTAAAAGAAAAAAAAAAGTAGATATCCCTTCATAATCCTCATCAGACTATCATCAATCCTTATCATCCATCTGTGCCTCAGGCACACTTTTTGCAAGGTGTATTTATCTATTTCTTCATGGTCAGTGTTCCTTACTCCTTTGGGCTTTTGCCCACAAAGTACTAGTTTCTTTTTTTCTTTTTTTGCCAGAAAGTACTGGCAGGATGCTACAGTGCGTCTCTTCCAAAGTAATAATTTCTGTCCATTTAATTGGACAACAGTAGTAATGACACAAACACCTTTTTAGAAAATTTAAAGGAGGTTTGCAAAGAAATAATTGTGGCCAAATATTAAAACAAAAAGAGACCAGAGCTCAAGTGAAAATGCTGTGTAGACACTCATCCTCCAGGTTATGTTTAGATTGATATAACTGCACTCTAAGCCAACATAGATTTGAACTAACAATGTGGAGTGAATAAACAAAGAAGGGGGGGGGGGGGGCAACTTGTGTGTAAAACTCAAAGAATCAGCTAAGTGATGATACGACTTGTGCTGCCTCTGCACTTTCACACATGACACCGATGTGCGATGAAGATGCATCAGTCTGGAGTTCAAAGTTTTTTTGTTTTTTTTTCCTGACAACTGAGTATCATCGGTTGCTAAGTGAGTGTTAAATTCACAGCCGGGCTGAACATACCTCAGCAAAGTAACGTTAATATCTTTCTCAAAGGGTCGTTTACCAGTCAAATGGATGGCTCCCGAGGCTCTGTTTGACCGGATATACACTCACCAAAGCGATGTGTGAGTGTCATGCCTCCTTGCTTCACCTATTCATTCTTGATTGAATGTGACAAAAAACATTGAGTTGTCCAGAAAATGTAGAAACTCATATCTGCTTCTTTTTTCTTTTAAAGCTGGTCATTTGGGGTGCTGCTTTGGGAGATTTTCACCCTGGGAGGCTCTCCCTACCCTGGGGTCCCGGTGGAGGAGTTGTTCAAGCTGCTGAAAGAAGGTCATCGAATGGACAAGCCCTCAACGTGCACTCATGAGCTGTAAGGAAATGCCACACAAAATTACTGCATGAACTTTCAACATCTGCTTTCATCATTTTCACCTATGGTGAGGGAAAAATGATTTAAATATTGTTAGATTTTTCCAGGGAAAGCGATGAGCGAAAAATCATTCATAACAGAAAAAGTGGTGACATATTCAAAAGAATATATAACTTAGGAAGAGTCGGTTCTGTTTGACTCTTTACAAAACTGCTTTTGAAAGCTCAGTTTCACATTTCATGCCTGGTCCAAACAGTTGGCATTAATGTTTACTTTACCCGTGTTGTTGTATATTTGAAAAGTTCCAGGTGCTTGGCAACCTAAAGATGTTTCCTGACATTGTTTGTGTGATGACCAATAAAAGGAAATGCTCAAAGTTTAATGAACTCCAGCTGGAACACATTGTTCAGTTTTGTTCTCATGTCGCCTGCAGTTTGCTACTTGACTCGGAATCATTTAACTCTAACATGGCTGCTGTTGACACACAAGTATTATTTGGGGACAATGTGATTTTCTTTTTTTTCCTAATCTTATGATGTCTGCAGGTATATGATGATGAGGGATTGCTGGCATGCTGTGCCTTCTCAGAGACCAACATTCAAACAGCTGGTGGAGGACCTAGATCGTTGTTTGGCGATGACATCCAACCAGGTCAGTTTGCTTCTAGTTGGCGAGCATGGCGCTGCACATACTTTGTGCTGGAAGTGAAATAATTTTTATCCTTTTGCACCTACAGGAATATTTGGAGCTCTCTGTGCCTCTGGACCAATACTCTCCCAACTACCCGGACACTCGCAGCTCTACCTGCTCCTCTGGCGAGGACTCCGTTTTTTCCCATGATGCTGGAGCCGAGGAGCCCTGCCTGCCAAAGTTCCCTCCTCACTCCAATGGGGCAGCCATTAAGAAACGCTGATACCTCATCTTGATTCAGACGAACATTGACATTTCCTCTGCTCCCTTCCTCATGAGTTTGGAGTCCTCCCCACGTTTCCCAGAGATGAAGCTAAAAAAAAAAACACTGGTGCTCTGTGAGAGAGGAGCTTGGAGACACTTTGTAGAACTCGTTGGATCACATGGACTGCAGACCGCAGCCGTTTCCTGGTTCCTGGTGGTGGTCACGTTTACGGGGCACTTTGCATTAACAGCAGGGGCAGTTTGTCGCAGTGTCGGATTCACTTTTTACACTTCGGGCATTTCAGTGTTGCATCAGGAGAATCGAAAGGACTGACCAAGATTACTTTAGTTTTGGTCTTTTAAAAAATTTTTATCGTTTGTTTTGTCTGTTCCTCAGTGGTCATTTCATCAGTAGGGGGAAGACATTATTTGAGCTTTTTCGGACCAAATCCAGAGAAAATACAACCAAGAGACGTGCAGCATCGTGGTCCACTGCATTGTTCACTCGCTTCTTGTAAATACAGTTAGAAAATTATGAATATGAATATATATATATTTACATTGTACTCTTATTTTTATTACCATAATTGATTTATTGTCTTTTGTACAAGGATGCTATTGTTGGATCTATTTTCTAATATAGTCCTTAGGGGCAGTTGTTACATGAGGGTGTTGCTGAGAATTACATGGCCAGTTTTTTTCACTGCATCACAGCCTTGATTCTCCTTTAATTTACTGAATAACCAGCAATGGAAAAATATATATATTGGTTTATATTTTTTAACTTTTCATGAAATGCCGTTACTCTCCAGCAGAAAATAAGATTTCTGAAGATGTCTGTGTGTCTGTGTATGACTGTATGTATGCGGTGCGTGTGCGTGCGGAAACTTTCCTCGCCTCATCCAACATTGTTCGTCTAACCTCAAAGATGGTCACAACTGTAAATATTTCCTGTTGTACATCCTGCTTGTTAAAATCCTGAGTAATCTGCTTCAGTCAACATCATGCACTTCCACCGTGTGTGACTTTCATGTGATCTTCTACTGTTAATGCTTTGACAGAAGTTACATTTGCTGCCATATAACTTCTGATGAAGGGTTGCAGGACACGTATGTCATCGTAAAAAGGATTACATTAAATAAAATGTTATTGATAAACAAGCAAGCTGAGCTTTCAGAGTTTGAAGCAACTCCATAAACTGGTCTATAAATATAAAGATTTTCATGCTTGGGATGTGAATTATGTTTATAGAGGTGAAACGATGGCCACTTCGATCTCCCACCCCTCTTAACATGGGTTGCTGGGGTCTGATTAGATATGATAATGCGCTGCTGACATCAGAAGAAATGTTGGCGAGTGCTGAGAGCCACAGCCGGCAGTAAACATGTAATTTATGACTGTGCGAATGGCTTGGCAAGTGCTGGCGCTACACTCCAATCCATCAGCTGCACCAACCTTGATGCCCATCTCTGGCTCTGGCTTCCTGCCATTGGCTGATGCGTCACCTGGATTGCAGTCTCCATGCAACAGGCTAGAATCAGTCGCACTCTCAACCCTTTTTAAAAGCCAGTTCTCACAGCTTAGGTCAGTGCAGTTACCCTTCACCACATGTTGTATTACAGCAAAAGGGGAAAGCAGTTTATTTGCTAATGGACAATGGATTCATGTAACTTTGATGTCAGCATGAATTCAACCTGTCGGGATTTGTACATTAAAACCAAAATACTATATGCTCAACGGGAAATGTTTCGACTCAAGTTCTGGCTTCGTGTGACTGGTCATTTGCAGATTTCCACATGCACCCCCAAGGTTTAAACAATACAGCTGATCTCATTGTTTTTTTGGGGAGAAATATTATTCCCTCCTGGAAACAAGGAGTAATAAAGGCTAATCTGTGTGCTGTGGTTGAGGTGACGATGAAGAGCTTTATTTCAGAATAGAAAGGAGAGGCGAGGCCTCTCTTTATAACCTGCTAATGGCGCAGAGTTGGGAGCAGAGGTGCCATTAGGTAGAGGGTGTTATCACTTCTGACAGATGGCACAGGAAGAGTTTGGTGGAGCAAAGTTCATCATCCACCCCTCCAGTATGGCAGCAGTTAAATCACCTATACTCAGGTGAGTTACGACTTATGAAGTCAGCCTGCATGTGTGTGTTCTGCTCCAACGAGGACGCCCTGAGGAAGTCGGCTGTTGCGACTAAGGAATGTGACGCTATCTAATTAAAAGGTTTCTTATCACTAAGTTGAAAGAGGATGGGACTGCTCATTCATGTTTACTTTCTCAGAAAAAAGAATATCTGGTGTGTGCCGGGGGGGGGCAAATGCAAATTGACTTGGGAATACTGGAATCTCGGCTATCTGAGCGTGATCCAGCTGTAATTGCTACTGACCCAGTAACACTCGCACAGTTCTGGTCAACCGGAAATCCAGCAGCCCTCGACTGATTTCTAAGACACTATGCTGCACATACACCTGATGTCAGAGTAGATAAAAAAACATTCTTCTTCTTTTTTTCACTTTTCAGTCCGAACCTCCCTCCCCAAAAAACAAAATCAGGATTTCTCAGATGAGAGCATTTTGATATAAAGCTCATTTCTTCACCACTTATCAGACCGGTTTCATATGTTTTGAAAGCAACTTTCAAACATTCTCTTAATGATATAAACTTACCTTTAAATAACTGTTTGAATGACTGGAAATGAAGCGCACAGATTAAATACTAATGATAGACTTGAGTTAGAACGAACTTTGTAACGATTCCTGCGCTGTAATAATCTGCTCTATGACTTGCACCACCCATGGATGCGTACTGTATGGTTATGATTCACAAGCTGCATCTTGGCACCCACCTTTTCTTTTCTTTTTTTAGAAAAAGGAAAAGAATAATCTTCTGGGCATTTGTAATAGCAGGAAACAGAGTTTTGTGTGGTTCTGATGTTCCACAAGATGTGTTATTCAATATTTATTCTTCAATAAGTTTATAATAAATTTTTCAGTTTACAGAACACACTAGTGGACGAAAAACATTAAATCATCACATCTTGAAAATCTAAATATATACATGTACAATCGTCACTTGTACAACTTCTCTAAACGTCAGTGATGGAGGCAAACTGACCCTCATGAATGTTTCCTTAGAAGCCTGTTAGATTAATTGCCTGGTGTTGTTGTTTAGCATCGAAGGTTTGATTTATTTCAGTCGGGGATTATAGTCTGCAGGTCTCGAGAAAAGCCTGATCCTCTCCATTAATCTCCTCCATGTGTTTCATGTCGGTGACAGATGACCTGCCCTTCAACTCTCTGCCACCCCTGTAAAGAAGACGTGCTGTCAATCAAGGACCATATCTCAGCTTCATGCAGTTAGGAGAAAGGGGTCCTGGGAAGATGACGCCAGTGGTGATGGTGGCAATGCTGTCTTCGTGTATTTGTTTCCGTGCACTTGATCCTCCAGGAAACATGAAACGGTGACATCAGCCTGCTCTGTGCGCTTCTGAATCCTCACACATGTTCAGTGCGGGAGGTCTGTCAGTGCACTTGAAGAGAGAGAGAGGGGCTGCATCAGTTCAACACTTCAGCTGATGAGCATAACTCTGGCCAGCATCCATGGACAAAGTGAAGGAGACACAACTCTTATCCAGACTCTTCTCACTCTGCCAAGTACATAAAAAAAAAAAAGTGAGCTCAAGCAGTTCAGACATTAAGTGTGTGGGTAACCACAGCAGACAGGCTCATCTCGAGTGCGCCACAGATTGTTGATTTCAAGACAGAGCTGGAATTTTAATTTTCTGTTGCATGCTCATTCTGATGTATTCCCCTCCCTCGTTAACTATTGTTAGGATGATGCACGACTGTTTTAGGTCTAAATGTGGTCACTGTGGTTTTGGGTGTAGTTTGCTCTTTTGTCATACACCCGAATATCTAATACTTTATGAAAGATGTAAATATTTCATCTATGAGTGTCAAAGTCTTGGTTCTGAACTTTCTGTTGGCCTTATGAAGTCAAACTGACAGCTTGAGACAGTTTGCGTCCTTTTCTCATCTGTGCTCTTTGGTTGTTGATGTTTCTGTCTCCTCAGAGGGTTCAGGCTCCTCTAAGTGAGAGCTGACTGCATGACAGGTCCCTGGTGCCCTGCTGCTCTGTGGGACAGACATGACAGAAGGGGTGAGCCAGGGGCACGCCCTGTCATTCACTGCATGCCTCACAGTTGCTTTTCCCCACATCACTAAAAACATAAGCAAGTAAGTTCATGGAGAAGGATCAGTTTGGCTTAAAGACGCACTTGAAACCACATCCTGCAGTAATGACGGTAATTATTTACTATTTACAAGGTTTCATTAGAAAAACACTTTGTTGAAGCATTAAGTTCAGGGAAAAGGAGGCGAGTGTGGAGATTTAAAACACAAAATTTGAAACGGCATGAAACATAGACCGTTACTGTTGCAAGGCAGGTAGGCTGTTTAACCCGTTGGTGCCAGACGTCCCGTGTGCAGGACATGACAAATATGTATTTTACTCAGTCTCCAACACATTATACACCATCGGAAAGCTACAGGCTACAATCAAAACTCTTCAATTCAGAACTGTGGAGTCTGAATCGTTCTACAGAGAACGATGGACACCAGATTATCAGACATTAAAGCTCTCAGATTTTGAACAATTGAAGAAAGTTCAAGCTACAGTTTTCAGCAACAACCAATAGAGATCACCCCCCAAGAGTAAAAGTGTATTCCAAGAGGCCATAAAGGAGCCCAGCTCATCCTCTGAGCATCTCACACATTAACTTCATGAGTTCACCTTTTATCAGAACATGGAACAATAACATAGCTCATAGCAAGAAGAACACAGCTGCTGGCCAAAAAGTTCATTACTGCCTGTTTGCATTTTGCAAAATCATCTGGAAGAGTAGGAAGGATGCTGGAAAATGTTTCCCGGGTGAGTGAGAACAAATAAAAACCTTTTTTGTTCAAATAAGAAAGAAGACCTGCTCTTCATCATCTCATCTATGAAACATGGTGGTGGCGGTATCATAATGTGGACCTGTTTCACTTATTCTGAGCCAGAATGCTTTGCTATCATTGATAAGACAAAAAGTCTGAATTATTTCCTCATATTCTATTTATAAACATCATAGTAAGGCACACAGCAAAATAAAGATATTGCCATACTGTATAATACTTTTACTGTGCTTCACACAGCAGAAACAAACGTTTCTGCAATATTCAGTATTTCTGTCATTTTGTACAAAAGTATCATTAATGGTTTCTGGAAGAGCGGGTGTGGTTGGGTAAATGAGACGGGTGAGGATGTTTATTTGGTGCTGAACTAGCAGGGGGGGGGGGGGGGGGGGGGGGGGGGGGGGGGTTGGGGGTGAGGGATTGGTGGTAGTGCTGTCTGCCTGACAAGGTGTGTGTTGGCGCTCATACAAAAACTGACGCCTACAGGCATGGCCCCGCCTATTTCCCACCAGATCGACTTTCTTCAGCGCAGGAATGAGACACAGACACCTCCTCCAGGCTGAGACATATAATCTGGGCCTGTCAGGGCCTTTATCAAACAGGATCAACTGGTGTGCTGGGCCTTTCTCCACAGTCCCCACAGGCAGCAGGATACCTGCACGCGCATTCCTTCGACACATCCCTATCCCAAGAGGCGTATCGCTTGTCTTTTATGGCAGCTCTGCTTGGTGGTGGGGGGGGGATAAATGGGGTACAGTTGCTCCCTCTGTATTGTGCTGACTGAAAACTAAGATAGCAGCATGGCTGTTGGTTTGGAGGATTTTCCTCATCCCCTGAGTCTTAAAATGTCAGATTGCTGATCAACAGAATATCCCTCTTTTAGTTTTCCTGTGACTGCAGTGTGCTTTTACTGCAGAAACAGTGACAATATGACATGCTGATTGTGAGCAATTGTTCAGTGAGGCTTCTTTCCCCTCCTGAGGACACAGTAGCCTAACTGAAGAAGCCCTGCCTGGCTTAAGTTGTTTCAGCTCAAAGCCTTTGCTCAGTAAGTGCCCAGTTGAGGGAGGATATGAATCAAAGCAGCAATGTCGTAGTGCACAGGACTCTAATCATATCAGTTGCCACTAAGCCATATGTCTTTGTACTCTCTTTAATTGAATTGAGCCCGGGATGAGATTGGCTGACATACCTTCCCCTGACTGAGCCACACTTGGGGAGCGAGGCAAGGAATTAGAGGAGTTTCTGATGGTTGTTTTCTTGGCACAGTTGAGCAAAAGAAATCTGGCGGCCATCCTCCTGCCTGCCTTTGCCTTTCAGTCTCTTTTCGAAGGCATCATTACTGTCATTGTCCAAATAAAAGTTCCAATAAAATTATTGTGGATTTTATTGGCATGTTTGCCACCTTTGCTTGTTAAAGACGGACTCAACAGACATGATAGATTTGTGCTCAGCAAGGCCGGCTGTGACAAACACTTTACCTTATTAAATTCACGGTCACATGTGAGTGCATTAGTCGCTCCTGACTCACCAGGACTGACGTCAACATGCGCTCAGGCTTTGCCAAAACTGATTTACTGGTATGTATCAGGAAGTGGGCTCCTTAAGACATAGTCAGTTCTGGATGTACGGCCTCAGAATCACCTCCATGTGTGTGCCCTTTACCCACCTCTTTGTGTGCAGAATCGCCACATTCATGTCGCCAGCTGTACAGTTTTGAAAAGGTATAGACGTCCAAACGTGTGTGCACATGTCTGACTGAAGTCTGCATAAAGCTGCCTTGAAGCTTTTGGGGAAGTTCCCTTGATAAAAAAAAAAAAAACTGAGGTGAAACAAATTTCATCTTTCTTTTTATTTGTTTTCTCTGTGTTCTGCGCAGCCGGAATACCAAACCAAAGTGCTCCTTCTGATGCCGAACTCTCAGATTGAGTGGTAGCTTGGCTGAACTTTCATGTATTACGAGAAGGAATGTTATGAAACAGGCATTTTAAGAGGCACAGCTGCTAATTCTATACAGTTCCCAACTTAGATGTGACTTAAAGCTGCACTGCTTACCTTCTGTGCTAAAGCTTGTCGACTACTTGTCTTGTTTAAATCAGATTATATTCGCCTTTAATAGGTAAATCGGTTCTTTTTTAGGAAAATTAGATAATTGAATTCTGATTATTTAGTAACTAATTTTTGTATCATTCTAATGTTGTAGGTAGAGTTTATGTAGATTATTTCACATACTGCTGGGATGCTGAATCTGTGATTACAGTACAAAAGTCTGCTAAATGTTTAATCTAGAGCTGTAAAATACCTGGATAAAGCTGTAAAATACAGAATAGACTAAAACCACGATGTGTTTCAGCTTAGTCCTTGAAATTCTAGCAAAGCAGTGAAGAAAAATGCATCGTTAATCATATAGTTTTAATTTGTTGCACTCACTGACTGTCACCTGTGTGTGAGGGGGGGGGGGTGAGGATGGTGTGCTGGATGGGTCTTTTGAAAGAACAAACTTAGCATTTTCTCTCCATTAAACAGTTGAGGTGGAGAGACACGTAAGACATGGGATTAAGCTCAAATACACTTTAGAAAACATTGGTTAAGTCTCTATAATCAGCAGCCTTGGCTACTGTGAGCTGCTTTATGTCTCATCGTTAGGGGCTTTGGGGTAAAGTTATCCAGCCAATGCTTTTTATAAATATGAGAATAAAACTGATGGAATTAATAATTTCATTGTATTTCTTTTTGATATTTAGATAAAAAAAAAAGATCCACACTACTCTTGCCTTTATAAGATAAATACATTATTATGTAAAAGTCACCCATCATTTCATTGTATTTTGCCTGCAAACAGCCAGAGGTTGTGTAATCATTTAAAGTGGTCTTGAGCAGTTGTTTCTTTAAACATCTGCATCTTTTTCACTCATTCCCAAGCTGACAGGTTTTATTAAAAGAAATGTGTTTTTTGTTTGTTAACCAATCAAAACTGACCAGAGAATCATTCAAACATCAAAGAAGACACCCAATCAATAGATGAACCATTACAGACCACTACCCAGAGGGCCAATTGTGAATCATAGACGCTTATTTACAAGAAAGTTGTCAAAGAGACTTTTTCCCCGATTCTTTCGTAACATCCATGAAAAATGACAAGATATCACACTTTGACAGACAGAAATGTACTTTTGCAGCAGCAAGGTGATTCCTGAAGGACTGAAAACTTGGCTTATTTCAGCTTGATGTGAGGTGTCCTTAGAAATGTTTGAGAGAACTGTACCAGTGGAGGACGAAAGAAGAAGTGTCAGGTGTAAAAACTATGAGGCAGATGAACACTTAAATAAATAATTTATGTAGGAGCACTTCCTGGATTTAGCTGTTCTTGTCTGAGGTGCTCTTTGGATAGGGTAGAGCAGTCTAGATAGTACAAAAAACCCTCCAAAGAGGAGTGCCTTGGAGTCTTTTTGTGCAGATGAACACTACTTGATGTCCAAAAAAAAAAATCTAATAATGACTTGACACAGATTCTGAGAGATGGATGTAGAGGTTGAGTCATTACTGTTAACTAAAGCCTCGTCAGAAATGGCATATGGGCCGTCAAGAAACCATTCTTAAGGATAGAGAACCGGGAGAAAAGGCTGAGTTATACTAAAATGGCACAAAAGCTGGACTGAAAAATCAGTGGCAACAGGTCGTATGGTGTGATAAATCCTCAGACTTCATCATTATTGTAGCACCGTGGGATAACTTTGACAGAGAACGCAACAAAAGGCTGTCAACTTCCAAGGAAGAGCTCTGGAAAGACCTTCAAGAAGCCGGGAGGACTATTCCTGAAGATGACTTAAAAGAAATTATAATATGCAGATTACTGAAGCATGTGCCAATATGATTTAAGATACAGTTTATAAGGCAGAAAAAGTTTGTATATTTCTAAAAAGCTTAAACTTCAGTCAGTTTCCTGGCATTATAAAAAAGTAAATAAGGGCTGGTTCTGGACTCTTACACAGTACTGTATCATCCCCCTTAGTTTGGCACATTGATGGGAAACATTTGGAAACAAGCTGAAGTGTGTCCAAAGTAAAGGAATCCACCACCTCCAAAGCCAATTAATGCATCGCGTTTGACATTTTTCACAAGGTTAGCTTAGTGCTTCGCCCAGCTAACTTGCTGCTGGAGTAACTTTTAGTTTAAAACCTCACAAGAACGCAATTCAGAATCAAACTTGATTTAAGGGTTCAAAATGCAAAGCACTCATCTCAGACAATGAATCATGCATGCTTTGAGGTCATAACAAATTTATTTCACAAAGCACTTTTTCCAAAACAGTATTTAAAACAGAGGCCTGTGATTTAGGAAGCATACTTGCAGAGAGAATTTACTAGACTAATCTCAGCAACATTTCAGATTCCTCCGCTTCACACGGGGCATGTTAGAGTTTCCAGCTGCTGTTTCATGCTCCTGTCTCTGTGCCATGCAATTATACCGGTTCCCACCGGAGGTTTGGATTGGGTGGAACTTTGCAAGAAGTAATCTCAGGCATTAACTGCTCCTCGCTGAGCATAACTCAGATAAATCCACAAATAGAGTCAGCACAAAAAAGCCGAGACGTGTACAAACATGCTACAGAAAAGGACGGAGCGAAATCAGCCTTTGAAAATAGCTGCTCTACAGGAAACCCAAAACTGAATAAAGCACAAAGAGAAAACATCCAAAATACTTGGACTGATTCACATCTAAATCTGTAACAGTTTAGGATGAGGGGAAAAACTTGATATATGATCAAAACTAGCAGATTCTTTTAGAGGCTGCTCATTGCTGACGTGCATCAAACCGTCTTGAGTTGAAATGTGAAACAAACTCTGTGGTTTTATTCTTTCACCCATCACAATCCCTTTCTGAGAGAGCATTTTCTGACAGAAGCAACAAGTACTTTTGGGAAATAAAGTAATTCAAGTCATCAAATATTTCCCTGTAAGAGTAGTCATCTGCTTTGACATAAGTACAAAGACCTGTTGCTTTGGATCAGATGCTTCAAGCCACATGTTGTGTCTCTGAGAGCAGCTCAGACAGTATGTTACAGAGTCTCTTTGCTTGTGACAACGGAGTTGTTGTGCAGGAAAGCTGGTAATGCCTGGCACTGGCCTTTTGCTCATTGGAACAATTGAGAGCTCGAACTGGTTTTATGTGATGGCAAACAGCGCCCTCTGGTGGTATGAGTTGGTACTGAGAGTGACGACGCAAAAATAGTTCACCTACCAGTTTGATGATGTTGCTTCATGTACTGTCAAATATACAAATATACTGTCTCAAAGTTGAACATTTGAACAGAAAGTGAGATATATTATGGAGAAGACAGTAGGGGGGGGGGGGGGGGGAAAAAAAAAAAAACTTTTTCCCTCTTTTATTTATGAATATAGGGATATTTACATAGAACTGTTTTTTTTTTAAAAAGGACTAAAACCTCCTCCAATTACCTTACATTTCAAAAAGCGGGATGCACATAGCAAAATAGACAAAATATAAAACATCTGCATCATGTATCTACACCAACTATATATATATATATATATATATATATATATATATATACACACACACACACACACGCACATCTATGCATACCTTAAAAACACTTATTATATTTAAAAGTAACTAGCAGAAAGTTTTGATGATCATTTATGAAGCTTTAATAATTAGTTAGCAATGTCCATGTTTAACATCTGCCCACACTTGAGACAATAAACAGGGATGAGAAAGACTTTCAAAGCCGTCCGGGGGAAATTATACTGATATTTTATTTTAAATAATTACGAATATCTACAGCTACTCTACTGATGCAGTGTTTACAGCAAGCTGTTTAAGATACATTGATAACAGATTCTCACTTTTTTGTATTATTTATTTGCAAGTTCAAATTTCTTTCAGGATGCCAAATGAAGTATGTAGAGTTAGCAGTAGAAGTCAGTATCACTTTTTACCATAGCATACTTACAGTGAGAAAACAATGCAGCATAAAAAAATCAAGAATATTAACCACACAAATGACTATATAGCTGTAGATAATGACACAAACTTCCCCTTTTTTTAAGTATTTCCTCCATTTTTACCTCAGTTTATACAATAACAGAGATCACATGACTAACACCTCATTTTTTTCCAAATATGTAATAATTACCATGAGAAATAGCTCATTTGATAATGATGCTAATAGCCAGAATAATTCTTCTGGTACAACATGCATCTGTGTATCTCTGGCCTATTCATTTTTTTTAACTTTATTGTAGGCAACAATGCTTTTTCTTCCTGTGTGCATGTAGATTGATGCCTTAAAACACAAACACTGGTTGCTTGTTAGAAGCTGCAGAATGAGAGCACCCTCCCACACACAACTGGAGGAAGGATGCATGCACACACATTTTTCCCTGCATCTTTCACAAATCTATTCTTGTCTGCTCTCATGACTGCAGCAGATTTTCAGGACTTGACACCTGATGAGATGTCAACAGTGGAGCTCTTCTCTGAGAACCCCCCTGAGAAGTGCTGATGTGAGCGCTCTTCTCTCTCTCTCTCTCTCCCTGTTGTGGTTGTATTGAGGTTTTCTGCATGTGTAATAGTAAATAATTGATTATCAGTGACACTGCCTACAGGTCCTAGTAGATCGTAGCCAGCCTCCCTCATTATTCCTGCAGTGTTCATTATGGCTGCAGCTCCTTGGCAAGGACACAGAATAAGATCCTGGGAAGCTGCAAAGCACCCACACCCACTGAAGACACAGGACTACCCTTACTCTCCCTCCTCCCTCCCTTCCTTTCTCTCTCTGATGCTGTCTCTCTCAGTGCTGCGCTCAGCTTTAACAGAGCTGCTTGGCTCATAGACAGGCAGTCCATCGCCTTCTCAAGCCACTTGCCACAGAGGAGAAACTTCAAGAAGCTAACTCGCACAGCTTCTTTTTCCTCCTGCGCAAGGATGCTGGAGTTTGGACCGAGATGGATGAGGCTGGTGTGCTTGTCGGCTTTGTGCCTGTGTCTCTGCCTGCCGAGGGAATCAGATGCCAGGAGAGCCCCTAAGGTACCCCGCTGTCCTGCAACCTGCTCCTGCACCAAAGACAGTGCCTTCTGCGTGGACACTAAAGCTATCCCCAAGAGCTTCCCCCCTGGAATCATCTCTCTGTGAGTCCAGAATTCATGTGTGCCTTCCATCCACCAAAAGCATCTTTTCATAACCGGCGTGAAGCCTTAGCAGCATGCAGGCTGGTACAGATGGCTACATCACTGATGTCACCCACAATTATGTAATGATGCGCGAAACCCCTGCCTGTCTTTTCCTTGCTTAAAAGTGAATGTAGGTGTGTTTCCAACTCATGTGGTTTTGATGCAATGTCTCTTTGCTTCAGCAGCATAATTACAATAATAACATTAAAGACATCCCTTTATTGTGCCACATACTAAATTTAGTTGATTGAGTTCAATTCTGTCAGGCCCCAGAGAGGAATACTAACAATAGATTCCCTCTCTCACTGCAGGAGATCTGCTTCTCCTCTGAGATTTCATCTTTAAGGATGTATGGAGAAACACTGTACTGGAGAACCCATGACAGGGGCAACGTTGTGTTTTACTGATGGTTAGAAGGCACAGCTAATCATCTAATATTGACCCCTATAACCCTTCTATTGAATACTGAGTTTAAGCAGTTAAGGGAATTGAAAAGGGTGATAAAGGCCTCCTTTTTTTTTAACAGAAAAAGCGAAAGAAAGCAGAAGTTAGTGTCCTAGTTTTAAAAGAGTTTCTGAAATTCAAGCTTTGAGGCTAAGTAGGTCCTGAGAGAAGATGGGATGTAGCTCTAGTAAAAGTACAGAGCCGCTGTTGGGAGAAAGACCCTTTTCTACCTTGAAACACATGACGTCATGTGTGAGAGCTTCGGCGCTGCTTGGCTAACCTCCATCCTGACATCAAGAGGACACATCTGATGGTGCGTGTTGTTTTCTGTTATGAACAGGACAATGGTGAACGCAGCCTTCACAACAATCCCAGAGGGAGCTTTCTCGCACCTGCACCTGCTGCAGTTCTTGTGAGTGCTCTGACCCACAACACAGCACGAGTACAGCTGCAAAACATTCAGTTTGTTACATTCTCACAAGTTTATAATTGTTGTCTATTTAGAAATACATTAACAAACCCTTGATATCATAGGTATGTTTCTATGGAGCATGTAGACATCTTTCGTTTCGCAGCAACAACAAAAAGACTTCAGCTGCTCTACTCCAAATGAATGGGTATTGAAAACAGTGGTGACATAGCAGTAATAAGGGTAAAGTGGCTCTGTATCACTGTCAGTGCCAATGACTGACTCCCTTCAGTTCTGCTCTGCCACACAAAGGCTTGATTATCTCCTCAGATGCAATCATGAGTGTGTGCTCATGTGCCTGTTTGTGTGCAAAGGCACAGAATAAGGCAGCGAGAATTGTTTTGAGAAGTGCAAACGACACCCTAGTTACTGAAGTACTCTTGGGTGACTGGTGGTGAATGACATACTCGGCAAAAGTAATCTATTTCTATAGTTAATGTTTATCTACAGAAGAAACCGAGGGTTATTTATAACGCACAGTCAATGCACACAAAATATGCTTTACCAAAATTGAAAGGCTTGTCAAAGATTTATGTGCTTGGTATCAGTGGGGAATTATCCAAGAGTAGGTTTAATATGTTTTAGAAGCTTAGTTTTGTGAGGAAAAATATGTAGCTGAAAATTATTTATAGTCCTACAAAGTGGTTTTCATAATGACAATCAAAGTCATTTGATTTATCTTTTAGCTTGTGTTGAAGCTGGTTTATTTAGATCTGTTTTTGTATGTATATCAAAGTGGTAGTTCTATGGTTTAAACTCTGGGAAGTACAGTTTGTTTGGGCTAAAAGAGATTAGAGTAAAAATAAAATCAAATTAAAACGTAAAGGCTTTATATATGGACATATATATGAAATACGTGGACATTTCCCTGTAGCTTTAGTTTCATTGATATATATTTAACCATTTTATCCACAGGCTCTTGAACTCCAACACATTCACCATGATTGCTGATGATGCTTTTGCTGGCCTGTCTCACCTGCAGTACTTGTGAGTATCCATTTAAATGTAAAATATTACCACATTAAAATTAATTTTTTTGATTGACTTAATTTTTTTTTCAAGTCAGAAAATACAGATTTTCCCTCTTAGAAATAAAAACTAAAAATCATACAAAATGCATTCTTGCTATATTCTTTACATCCATCAGCTTTGCTGATGTCGGCCTGGTACTGTATGTATGTCCAGTCTGGCTAAATTTAACTAGCTTTTCATAAATACTGCAATGAAATTCACATTTCAGAGTTAATTTTCTGACTGTTATTCAATGTTGCATGATATTTTAGTGCTTACCATTGCACTGTAATCGTATCCTGTATAACATTAAAGCAAAAGCCTTGAGCCATTTCCAGAGTTCTGCACTGGTCGGCTTTTGTGAATGATTCATCACAGCAAATCTATAAAGTGAATACATTCAACCTGCACACTGGAAATAGAAGAGAGGAATTCTGCAGTAAGGCAAGGAATGCCAAATGTAAAATTGAAAATAAATCCTCCTCTGACAGCCAGCACTTTGCCTCTGCTGCCTCTGCTGTGGCAAAGTGCTGTAAAACAGTTGAATATGCCATCCAGTCCGTTGATGTGCTTTAGAAAGTAGTTAGCTGATGGCTTGGAGTGCAGCTCTCTGTTATAGCCATGCCTCAGGCTGCTCGCTGTGTGGCTTTGGTTGCAGCACAGCCAACGGGCCTCTGCATCACTGCCACTGCCTTTACCCGCTGTGAATGCTAATAAAGTGAAATGATCACATCCAACCCCTCTAGAGAGTCTATCTATCATCAACAGACAAAACAGAGACGGGAGAGGATCAAATGATGCTGACATGCAGACCTTTGGAGTGCTTCCTGGAACTGATGTACTATTTTTAGACATGAACTGAGCTTTTATCATTAGCATCGATGCGTTTTCTTTTTTAAGAGAGCAGCTAATGCACAGATGGTCTACAGAATCGATCAAATAGAAAATAACTTTGACTTGTTCCTCAAATACATTGATTTAGGAAAACTCACCGCTATCCTCCTCTCTCCTCAGGTTCATTGAGAATAACGACATCCAGGCTTTGTCAAAGTACACCTTCAGAGGACTCAAATCCCTGACTCACCTGTGAGTATTGTTTTCTTGAAGAAGAATCACTGTCTCATGAAGCCAAATTGTACACACTTTTAAACCTGCCCATGTTTTGTCAATTGCCAACACCTCCAATTTTGTAGATCTCTCTCAAACAACAACCTGCAGCAGCTGCCCAGAGATCTCTTCAAACACCTGGACATCCTCACCGACCTGTAAGTGTGGAGAAGAAATGGAGTGTGTGAGGCTCGGTTGCGATGCGATTGGTTACTGACAAGTAGGTGCGGATGATTTGTGTTTGAGCATCTTGGATTTGAACTGCTCTTATGTCACTCAGAGACCTGCGTGGGAACTCTTTCCGCTGTGACTGTAAGATCAAGTGGTTGGTAGATTGGATGGAGAAGACCAACACCTCTGTTCCTGCCATCTACTGTGCCAGCCCCTTTGAATTCCAGGGTCGCAGAATCCACGATCTCACACCGCGGGACTTCAACTGCATCAGTGCAGGTTTCACCTCAATCTTCATCTCTTGTAACACAAATGGTGATGTTGTGATCTTCTTGGTTGACAGCAGCTCATTTCTGGTTTCTCTTCCAACAGATTTTGCAGTTTATGAAACCTTCCCGTTCTACTCGGTGTCAGTGGAGTCATATGAGTTCAATGGAGATCAGTTTGTGGCCTTTGCTCAGCCGGATTCAGGGTTCTGCACCCTGTACATATGGGATCATGTGGAGATGGTCTTCAGGAGGTTTCACAACATTACTTGTAAGTTTCTGCAGCAGCATAACAACTGTACAATTTAACATCATGAAACAAAACCTGATGATTTTGGCTCCTGTGTGTCTTTCTAAGCTCGTTCTGCTGTGTACTGCAAACCAGTGGTTATAAACAACACACTCTACATGGTTGTGGCTCAACTTTTTGGAGGATCACATATATATAAGTAAGGCTTGCAATTTAATCTTAAAGATTTTTGCAAAAGTCTCCTTTGTTAGAATCATTTTATCTTATTATTTTAGCCCTATACATGGGACTGTTACTGGTCTTCTAACTCAATATCAAATCTATTTCATGAGATGCTAAATCACTGTTTTGAGAGAAAAGAGATTTGAGGAAACACTGACGGCCTTCTTGTAAACACAGGTGGGAAGAAGACCCACAGCGTTTTGTAAAGATCCAAGATATAGACACCAGCCGGGTGAGGAAACCTAACTTCGTGGAGACTTTCCAGGTGGATGGAGAGTGGTACTTCGTTGTTGCGGACAGTTCCAAGGCGGGTTCCACCAGCATTTATCATTGGAACAGCAATGGCTTCTACTCCCATCAGTCTCTCCACCCCTGGCATCGGGACACCCATGTGGAGTTCCTGGATGTCGGGGGGAAGCCTCATCTCATCCTCTCCAGTGCCTCTCAACCACCAGTGGTTTACCAGTGGAACCGAAACCAGAAGCAGTTTGTGTTTCACTCCCAAATCACAGAGCTAGCTGACGTGCAAATGGTTAAGCACTTTTGGGTGAGGAAGGTTCTCTACCTTTGCCTCACACGCTTCATCGGTGACTCCAAGATCCTCCGCTGGGAAGGACAGCGCTTTGTGGAGATCCAGACACTTCCCTCTCGGGGCTCCATGGCAGTGTATCCTTTCACCGTCGGCCTCCGCCAGTACCTCATTCTTGGAAGTGATTTCTCCTTCTCCAGAGTATACCTGTGGGATGACCTCACTCAGCGCTTTCAGCCCTTCCAGGAGCTCAACATAAGAGCCCCAAGGGGGTTCAACTTTGTATCCGTCGACAACAAAGACATCTTGCTAGCCGCCAGCTTCAAAGGCAACACCCTGGCCTACCAGCACCTGGTGGTGGATCTCAGTGCCAAATGAACATGTCAGAGCACCAAGAGGCATCTCTCGTTACAGTATATAGAAAATGTGCCAAATAAGACCGTAAAACGTTTAAGCCATGGTAACTAAAAGTCTGCTGTTTCCTCTGATGTTTTACGTGAGGAGGTTAATTAACATTGATTGTTTAATCTATTTTTGTGCACTATTACTTAACATTTAAATGAAATAATGTGTTCATTAACATGTCAGTGTTTGTCACTGCTGCACTATTTCTGCTCAGCCGAATTATGGCTAGGGCAATATTGTTTTGGATTATTATGTTTTGTATTGCACTAAACTAACATGGAAATAATTTGCATGAGTCATTTACTTAATTATTCACTGGATCAGGCTGAATATTGTGTAGCTGAGAGGAAAACTATTGATGTTTTGTAAGTTATATGGTCAGCTGGGACCTATTTTGCATGCCACTGTACGACTAAAGAAAACTATGTACAATGCAATACAGGAAAAAAAAACCCTTCATTATAGTGATCTTCATATATGAGTTGTCCTTGAATCTGTTGTGGATTGAATGTTTCTTCTGTAATAATCACAGTGGATCAGAGCTGGCATGGACATAAACTAACAAAAGGCCATAAAATTAATGGCGAATGTGAACCTTAGTATTGCTCTGTTTATTTTTGTTATAATGCCATAATTGTAAAGTATAAATAAAAAGTTTACAAAGATATTCCTTGGTTTCATTATAGTGAAAACATCCTTTGGCTTCATGATGAGGATTATGTCAAATGTAATTTGATGTACCTATATAAGACCCACACTGATTACGTCAATGTGGGTCTTACATAAGAATTTGTGGGGCCCAGAGGCAAAAATGTGTATTGATACATATTAAATTCATTAAGAAAATATAGTTTTGATTCTGTGCCAAGCAAGGATCCTGTTCATGGGCCCTAAACTTCTCTATATATGTAACTTTTTCTCATGTGGTTAAACTGATTATCAGTTGTAATAACCCAAAGATGGCTTCTGAGATGTACAAAGAATGTAAACTACCATGAAAATTAGTTCCCCTCATCTGCATAACCCAAAATGGACTTACAGCTGAATTACAAATTCAAACTTGTGGGAATAATTAGGCAAATATTTTGTACATGCGTATAAATGGCGCAAAGATGATGTTGGAGAACAAAACTGTAGGTGCACTTGCTTTCCTTTCCAGGACGTCTACGTGGGCGGAAAGTTGAATATCATACCATAAATGGAAACAGATATCACCGCTTTTCTGTACGGGTGTCAATAATGAACGCGCGCAACCATTGTTGTATACAAAGTTAGCTTAGCTAGTATTAGCATGACTTTTCAACATGATGGCGAAATCAGAGGGTCTGATGTGACAGCTGACATGAGAGCTGCCGATGTGAATTTTTAGTCGGCAGACTGTGTCTGAACGTCTGTGTTATTACCTGGAGATATTTGCCTCCTTTCCGAGAACTGGTTGTGAATGTTGCTAACCTAAGGTTTTAGTTTTAAAGCTAGCTGCCTTAGCCGTTTGCTTGTTAGAACGAGCAAGTCGACTGACGGGCTTGAGCTAAACTTCAGCTTCGGATTTTTGCAAAATGTCTAGCACCACTGACATGGCTCTGCCACCTGAGTGGGACGACGACGAGCGCATGAATTTTATGTTCTCTGAATTCAAAGAGAACCGAGATGTGAACACCACGGACTGGGACAGTAAGATGGACTTCTGGACGGCTCTGATCATCGACAGCTGCAAGCAGCGCGGCTCCGTGTGTGTCAACGTGCAGGACCTCAACAAGACGTTCAGAAGGAAGGAAAAGGCACCGCTGGGTTTGCCCACCGTCATCCAGTCCATGACCAGGTAACTGTGGCTGTGCATGCTCTGTCTCTGTTTTAGAGGACAACCTGATGACAGTGTGTGTTTTGCCTTATGACAGCTGTGGGAAAATCCAGAGGGAATCGGAGTTTGCTGCCAACGTGGACTGTGGCTGGCTGTCCTGGAGCGTTGGCCTGCTTCTGGTGAAGCCACTGAAGTGGACCTTTTCCACTCTCCTGGGAAGCAGCAGGGTGCCTGTGGAAGAGTCTTTTGTTGTCATTGAACTGGTGAAGGTTTGTCAAGCTTAGTGTTTCATAGGACTGTGAATCCAGTGGTATTAACGCCAGATCCACTTTGATTCAGACATGTTTAGTTTTAATGTCTCGGAAGATATGCATTGCATTAAGCTTTCCTTGCAGCAGACATTTTACCACATAATATCAAAGTCATCTTTAGTGTCATCTTTAATGATAGCTGAGCTAAAACTTGTTGTGTTGAAGCTGCTGTGCAAATGATTGCCACGCTACATGGCAGCCATGCTAAACAGATTCCCTATCGCTTGTATTTCTGTTATACAGGAAGTTATTGTGGCAAATTTATTTTATTTTTCTCTTCCAGGAGAAAGCGGCAGAATTACTTGGCGTCTACCGAACCAGTGAATTTTCAAGCTGCCCACTCATGTCGTTTCAAGAGCTCTTGACCCTCTCCTCTGACATCTGTGCTGATGAGAGCACCCTATGCATGGCTCTCCTGCAACTGCAGAGGGACAAGCAAGTCATAGTTTACTTGCATGAAGGAGAAAAGGTAAATCATAACTTGCTCACGAGCAAGTTGCTAAACTCATCGCTTAGTCAACAGACTTGTGCCTGTAATATCTGTCCTTTTATGTTTTTTCTACAGATTGTTAAACTTTGTCAGCCTGAGCAGGAGCGTGTGTCTGCAGTCAGTGATGTGGACATTGGCATCTACCAGCTGCAGCGCAGTGAGAAACTGCTTGCAGAGCGGGTGCAGAAACTGGGCTCGGAGGCTGACAGGTACGTCTCAAACAGGAACTTCAATGTTGGATTTTTAGTTCTTATGAATGTCAGAAGCACAGGAAATGAGAAGATTTACACAATTTTTGTTTCAAGTTATTTACATGTGTTCAAACATAAATCAAGTTATAGGTCAGAAACCGGCTGATCTTTGCCTCAGCATGAAAAATAAGTGTCAAATACATATTTGGGTGTCACATTTTCTTATATTCAGGACTTTAAATGACATTAAAAGATGTACAGTCAAGTTCCAAATTAAAAACTAGATCACATATCTGCTCATCTGGATTTGGAAATTGATAGTTGTGTTTTAGTAGGGCTCAGAGTAGAGCCGCTGCTCCTCCGCATCAAGAGGAGCCAGATGAGGTAGCTTAGGAATCTGGTTAGGACGCCTCCTGGACGCCTCCCTGGTGAGGTATTTCGGGCACATCCCACTGGTAGGAGACCCCCGGGGAGGGCCCAGGACACGCTGGAGGGATTATATCTCTCGGCTGGCCTGGGAGCACTCCGGGATCCCTCTGGATGAGCTGTATGAGCTGGCTGATGTGACGACCTGAACCTGGATAAGCGGTAGAAGATGGATAGTTGTGTATTAAGAATGCTTCTTAAATTATAGAAGTGTAGCACACACCTGCAGATATTCTGTTTTTATATTTATCCTTTACATAGCACTACAGCGTCATTACAGATGACCTGAACTGATGCAACATCGGTGCACTGAATGAAACGGACATGATATCGTTGAGAAAATGAATGAACATAGTCTGTAAAACAAAAACAAAAAAATGTATTAATTTCCTCTAGATTACAAGCAGTCTTGTGCATGACCTGGACAATAACACACTTTATAGATGATCCTTAAACTGAAAGGAAAAAATGTGAAGTAGAAGTAAGCCATCACTGTGCTTTCATAGCTTAAAGTGAGCTCATATGTGAGAGTGAAAATAAAGCAGAATAGATTATTTAATGTTGATTTCACTTCTTTTCTCCTGTTGGATGTTTTCAATGATGGGCATCTAACTGTTTTCTCTTGTTGTTGAACACCCTCCTAGATA
This sequence comes from Leptatherina wallacei, assembly GCA_028567055.1. Lineage (NCBI taxonomy): Eukaryota > Metazoa > Chordata > Actinopteri > Atheriniformes > Atherinidae > Leptatherina > Leptatherina wallacei. The sequence goes on along the minus strand of JAOXYM010000012.1, from coordinate 22,932,099 downwards.
AACTATTAGATAAATCTGACGTGCTATGGCAGCACCCCCCCTGTAGATGGCACCCTAGTTGCTGCATATATCGCCTGACAACATGTACCATGTTGGATTTGGTTAGGATTAAGTTGTTTAAATCTCATGAATGAAATGATCATTGCTGCTATGTTGACACATGAGTGATTCATCTCCAGACACTTAAATGCATCATCTTAGAAAGTCCCACTCTGTAAATACTGCTTCATTTGTTCCATGTTTTCTACATGCAGGTGCAAAGAAGAAGCAAGAAATCTGCTTCGTGAAGGGAAGAAATCACAGGTTATTATTAATGTTAACAGCAAAAATTCATTTTATTACTTTCAGGCAGATATCTTGTAACAATTGGTGCATATTGTGGCATTCGTTGTTTTCCCAAAGGCTCTGAGGAGTTTAAGAGGCCGTAAGAGGGTAGAGAAGAGAATAGACAATTTGTCCGCCAAACTGGAGACCATCAGGGGAATCCTGGACCGGATTGCCCAGTCACAGACTGATAAGATGGTAAGAGTGTGACTAGCCACATCTTACTTGTTCAGATGTTTACTAAGAGTGCTGTCAGTGTTTAAAGTGTTTGCTGGGCACGTTGGCAGGTTATGCAAGCATACCAGGCAGGAGTATCTGCCCTAAGACTGTCTCTTAAAGATGTGACGGTGGAACGTGCTGAAACCCTTGTGGATCAAATCCAAGAGGTACGTGTTTATTTATAAGACAATAAATCCCATGTCTAGTTGCTTTAATTGATTTGAAGCCTTTTTTAAATGTCTTTTCTATCATATAAAGTTGTGCGACACACAAGATGAGGTGAACCGAACTATCTCCGGTGGCGTGATCACCGCAGGTATGGCTTCCTGTTTCACCTTTTTCCTTAATATACTGTATCCGACTGTCGTTGCGGAGCTTCAAGTTTATGTTTTTTGTGTTTTTGTAGACGAAGATATGGATGACTTGGAAGAAGAGCTTAAATCTTTGTTGGGCGAGTCAGAGCCATATTCCATCTCAGGTTTACCTCCAGTTCCAACAGGCGGTCTGGGAGCTTCCGGTGAGCAGATCATCAGCTCTCTGCCAGCTGTACCTCAGAGCCACTTGAATATTACCACTGAGCAGCTGGAGGCAGAATTGAATCAGTTAACTTTATCAGATACAGGTTCGCACGTCCAGATTTTTCAATTTCCTCCTCAGTCAGGCTGTAATAAGCATTTTTATTAAATAATCAAGCTAACTCTCTCTGTGCAGGTTGTCCACAGAAGAAAGCGACATCGCCAGAAAAGAGATTAGAGCATGCACAGTAATGGCCCAGGCTAGATATGACCTGTCTGAAGATCTTCATCAACATATCAAGACAAGCTGTATCTCTGCAAGTGAAAATGCTTTCACATAAGATAAAAATCTACATATAATAATTGGTGTTGTAAAATCAACGCCAGGTTAAATAAGAAGCACTTTCCTTCCTTTTAATAAAAAGTGAAAATAATAATTCAGTTACTGTGGAAGCATAATTAAAAGGACATTTTCTTTTAATCTCACAAATGAAGCCAGTTTTAACTTGGAAGACCTTCGGATCTCAAAATCTGAAACCTCTCAAGTCAAAAATGGATATTTTAAACCCTCTTAAATCAAGTCACCACCAGGAATCTGACCAGAGAGCAACTGTACCTGTGGTTTTACATGTTTATTGATATTTGTGGATGTCCGTCATTGACAGTCCTGTAAAGTGTATTTAAGTGGCCTTTTGAAATGTAAATATGAGCCTATAGTGAAAAGAATGTCATGCCAAATGATCTATTATAATCTTAAATACATTAAGTCTCAACATACGTGTGAAGACGGAGAAAACTACCTTAAGTCGGTGTAACCAAATATGTTTGTCCGAATAAAATTTATTTTAATCACTTCTTGTTCATGGAATTTTTGCATGAGATCAAGCAGAGGTCACGATCATTTTTAACTGCAGTCAGCTGCTGTATCACCTTCACCAACATGATACAGAAATAATTTACTGCCTTTTTTCTCAGTATTACACTGATCAAGAGTTTATGTTTTAAGCACAGCCTCTTAACACTCCTTTTAATATTAAGCAGTGTTACCATATATGGTATCGTCAGTCAGTTTTTGGACAATGACTATCACAGACAGGTGGTTCTGATTTACTCATGTTTTAAACTGCTAATGCATACAAAGGACTATTCTCAAGTAAAGTATAATTACATTTATAGGGAAACTAGAACTTGACCTTCTTCTAACTTGTAATACTGGATTAACAAGTAATCCAAGGGGGACACCTTGTGGCTGGCTGAATTGTGTCTAAACAGGGACATTGCTTTGCCAGGTACAATATTTAGTAACTATAGACACTGATTAATCTTGTAGGAGAACTGGAATGTGGATCACAACACATACTTGAGAGTTCACCTGAACAACAGATATTGGACTGGAAATGCAAAACACAAGCTGTCTACAAGAAGGGACAGAGCAAACTTTCAGTATTTTATGCAAAACTTTCTAACTCTTCTAACTTTTCTATAAGTCTGAGGTGGAGTGCAGGCGGCGTGGCAGCAGTATCGATGTCAGTTACCAAAAGAAACCAAACGAGCTGATTTAAAATAGAAAATGCTGGTTCTGTGCTGATGGACAGCATTGGTGTCGTTGAAAATGGCCATCGAAAGAAGAGTGCTGTACAAGCTATTAAAAGGTAACAGTCCACCATACACACCCTCAACATACTTCAGTCACAGGCTTCTTCAGCTGCAACGCAGTAAGGACTGCTACAGGAAGTCACTCCAGCCCATTGCAACGACCTTGTGCCATGGCTGTCAATTTTTTAATTCTATTCATTTTTTCTCCTGGTAATATTTCCCATTGAAAACGCAAATTGGTTTTATTTGCTTCTATTTGAAGGTAGTGTCTATTCAGGCTGGAGTGACTTCCTGTATGACAATATTGTATGAAAATGTATAAGGTTGCTGATTCCTTGTGAATGTTGTTGGGTGTCATACATGGCATGAAGTGAACAGTGAGAATGACACATCTATAGTACGCCGACCAATATGAGAAACAAATCGCGGGAGTGTGTTAAGGATACACTTCTTTTGTCCTCTCGCTTGTCACACATTTACATTACAAGAAACCAAGTAACCAAACCCATAAAAAATTGTTTCTTTATTATATTAATTTGTATACTTCAATGACAAGTGATCTCATTGTGAAAAGCAGGCTATTAAGAGATTTAATTACCATCATGTTGGTGGTGCAGTAACTACAGCCAATACTTGAGGTGTTGTGTTTTCCAGTGTGTTCTGTATTACACAATAAATTAAAAAATTAACCATTACAAATTCACAGCCTTTATAAAGAACAGTATATATCACAAAATCCTAGAACAGCAGTGCGTTAGAAATGCCCTTGTATCACAAATAGCATGGATGGATATCAATACACCCAAAAGTTCATTCTCCCAGTGGCCTTCACCGTTTCTCAGACATACGCGTTCTCTTTTCCACGCTCATACACACTAATGCACTCCCAGTTCGCTGTCAGTCCGTATTGCATTAAAACAAGTCCATCGCTGCAGTTTTTTTTTTTTTGTCTGCAAAGGAAAATTTCAAATTACAGCTTTCTAAATCGACAACCTGCAAATTACAATTGCACGTTATGCAGCCCCTACCTACAGTTATATGATTACACAGACATCACAAGCGGATGAAAGACATTCAGGGAGTAGTAGTTTAATTACTTTAGTTCTATCCTATGCAGCTGCAGATATTTGTTATATAGTTTGTTGATATGTCCAACGTATTGATGAGAAGATGGAGCAGACAGAGATATGTAAAGATAACTATTCGCCATGACTACAATTCACAGCTTGTGTATGGATGAACCGGTTAAGCAGGCACTGATGCAGATATTTGGCTGAGAATTTGTTGTACACACCATATAAGATGGGCTGAAGTGAAGGTCTAAGCAAAAAGTTAAGATGTGTATAATTCAAAGTCTCATTGAGATGTATGAAGGAAACATTTGGCATGCTTTACAGTAGTACTTGTCTACTGTAGATTAACAAAAACAAAAAGTCCTCATGGAAAACCACAAAATGAGAATCTTGTTCTTGCATTTGTTTATATTGCAGTGTTCCGTAAAAAGCAGGCTACACAGTGGGTCACGACTCTTCCTGTTCTTGCAGTGTAGTAAGTATACAGTAGATATGCGTGTGCGTTTATCTGCATGTTAGCTTTGCAGTGTTAAACTGTCCTGTCGGCTCCTGAGCGTTTCCGCACAACCTTATCCTGCTTGACCTGGTCCACTGCCAGCGTCTCCAGCTCTGCTTGCGGCGGGGCCAGGGGAGGGGTACCGTGTGGGATACGGTGCGCCACGCCCACATGCGCCTTGTACTGACGGTCCCGAGCCGGGCTGTGACGAGGACTAGCCGTGGCACCTAGTGGAGGGACGGGGGAGCGATCAGAGGCAATAGGAGGGATGATGGCGGGGCGTTCACGCACCACCTGAGGCTCAGGAGACTCTCTGCCTGCCTGCAGGAAGGGGGTCGGGTCGGGCATAGCGTCAACTGTCTCTCGCAAAACCAGACGCCTGCCGTCTGGGCCGAGGCGGTACACCTCGGTCAGCTCTGGGTGAAGAGGCTGGGAGAGGCTCTTCTTCATGCGGCGACGTGGGGTTTCAGGCTGCTTGTCCTTGGCAGGTGGGGGCGTGGGCTTGTATGAGGAAACTGGACTAACATTAGGACTTGCCTCAGAGGAACTGCCAGCTAAAAGCTTTTTCTTAGTGGCGTGAAGTTGAGAGGTAAGGTAAGCAATGGTGCTCGCTCTCTGCTCCAGCTCCCCAGACAAAACAGCCAGCTTGTGGCTCTTCATCTTCAGCTCTTCCAGGTACTTCTTCTCCCTCTCTTTGATGGTGTTTTCTAGGACGGAAATCATGGCGTTTTTTTGCTCCAGGTCCCGGAGCAGCTCTGTGTTTTCCTCTTCTTTCTTCTTAAGCTGAGCCTCCAGCTCCTCACACCTCCTTTGCAGTTCCCTGCATCGGGCCTCGCTGCTGTCTGCACACAAAAAACAAAACCAAACCAGAACACAGCTTTTACTTTCATGTTTATATTTCTTTATTCTTCTCCTCATTTCCTTTGGTTTTATTTTACTTTCATCATGTTTCAATTTTAGAACATTATTCAAAAGCTAGAGCCTCAGGATTCACCAGCAAAGTGTTACTGACATAAGTGAAAAATAACTTTTTAGTTTCCCATTTTAGTTTGCCTAAAAACATAAACTTTTTGGGACTTCTGCAGAATGCTCCCATTTCATTGTATCCTAATAGTCTCCTAATGATATTACAGCTAACCTTTGGAAAGCCTTCTGACAATGTTACAGCAAATCTTTTTGCATAAAATAAAACTAGATGACACTTTGTCTTTTTGCACATAAAATTGTACTGTGGTAGTGTATCAATAATCATTACAAACATTTAAGACCCCAGACAGACAAAACAAAAACAAAGAGTCTATAAATATTCGTCAAAATAAATGTAAAAAACATAGAATCCATAAAAACACATTTAAAAGTGCAAACTCATCAAGTCCATAGAGAGCTATCAGATAAAAACCAGCACGATGTTCCCAGCTGAGAAGTGTGATGGAATAAATGAATGTTTATATTTATTCCTCCAGCAGAAGGGCACCCTGAAGTATCTACCCTATGGTAGATAAGAGGATACGAGAAGGAGCTGCAGTCATCTTATTTTTCAGTCTAAGGGTGTGTATAGACCAGCCATTAAAGAAACAGGTCTCCACAGATTGACCCACTAGGACTTAGGCATTGGGACTTTTCATGTTGCCATTACAGTCTGCTTAATGTAAAATACAACAGTTAAGAGAATGTTGGTGTTTTGGGGGACGGTGCTGCTACTGTATAAACCTGTCAAATGCTTTTAAACATTAATATATGGTCCTTCAATGTAGCCCTGGAAGAACCACAAGCTGAATGTTGTGTGCATGCTGGGTAATCAGTACATTAGGCGCAGACAGTCTGTCAGCTGATGGAGACAGCATGATCCTATGGAGACTCATTTGCAGTGGGCAGAGAGCTCCTGTCTCACGTTACAGCTCTGGAAGACAATAAGAGCACTGCTCTCATCTGACCTCCATCACTGTTGCCCCCACCTCACCCTGCCACACCTCTCCTTCACAGTCACATTACATGAGCAAAAATGATGGAATGAAATATTTTTGTATGTTGTTTGTATAAATGGGAATGAGTGTGTGATTTTTATTATTATTTTTAGAAACTCAGTCTCCAGTCAAATTTGTGGATCATTAAAAAAACGTGTACAGCAATCAATTAATTTTTTCAGAAGGGGGGGTGGGGAGAGGTTCATTTTCAGCCTAGTTGGAGCAGCTGTGCTGAGCAGGTTGGAGCGGTGCATTAGTGCTGTGACAGATAATCTCATTTCCGGCACTCCAATCTCTGAGATGTCCCACACTAACATGATAGCTCCCCTGACTGAAGGCCTGAACAATAGTCATCCAGGACAGCTTTGTCAAAAATCTATAAACAGTCCAGGATCCTGGTGACACGCAATATGCTTCCTGTTCCAATAAACACATCAATGTCGTTATCAGTAGTTGGTAAATAAATGTAATATGTATGGAGGGGCCCTTCCTGACAGTGCTGTGGAGCTGTGTCTGAATTGGGCCAACGATGTGACTCCATGTCATTGCTAATGTTTTGTGGGGGGAGGGGTAGCTGACAACAGCAGGGAGTCCTTCAGTACCAAGCTTTCTGCGCAGGACACTGCTACCAGGGATCAGAGATAGACTTCTGCTCTTAGACCTTTCCACTGACACAGTTTCAGGGTTTTGTTTGCAGCTGTTCAATTTTACTATCTGAAATAGTTGCTTTGATAAGTAAAGTATGATATAATAGAATTAGTCCATTCTATGCACGGCAACAATATAACTTGTCTTCAAAACTAACAATTGTATACCAAAAGCACGGCTTTTGAATAAAACCATAGCAGAGAATGTATAGTCCTTTAAACCAGAGAGGCACTCATCAGCTTAATACTGTTAATAATGATAACAATCATTGCATGGTGGTAGTAAAACTGATGTGCAGCTGTACTGTTCTGCTTACCTGAGGGATCAGAGCTTCTCACTGTGAGCTCGTATGTCAGGTCTGTGAAAAAAGAGAGACGAGGTTTATGCATCTGTTGCAAGAGGTTGGGGCAAGGCAGCTATCAAACAGCAAACTCCTCACAAAGACTAATTTGCAGCAAAGCATGTTTGGGATAAGCATGTGCTTTCATTTTAGGCAGAGTATTCATTTAATAATAAATACCGGTAACTTAATAAATAAAAGTTTGACAAAATGTTTAGTCAAGGATACAGAAAATCAAGGTTTAATCATGCAATGTGCTATTTATATATCCATCCCAAGGAGCCGTGTGAGTGTCTTACTGGTTGTAACATCATTGCAGGTATTGTGGTCACTACACTGCCTGTTGACTCTCTGTCCTTCAAGAAGTTTTCTTTTTAGTCACTATTGATTTCCTGAAAAGTTTAGAAGTGGAGCCACAACATCTTGCGAACTTTTGCTATCAAATAGTTACTTAAGTAATATATTTGTCCCTGTTCTGAATTCAGGAATACTCCTACCATAACTGGCATGGCCTTACTAGTTTTAAGTGTTTAGCATGTTGGAAATCCTTCAATGAATCATGATGTGAGGTAGCTACTCGTGGAAGAGCTCACCTGTGCATTGCTGCTGTAATCTGCGGATCTCTGCGTGTAGCCCCTTCAGTGTGTTAGCATGGTCCTGCTGGAGGAAGAGCAGGTTTTTCTGTGCACTTTGCAGCTGATTTTCCAGTGTAACGTTGGCCGATGCCATGGCAATTTATGTTTGGACCCACACTGGCCTTGCAACCTCCACACAGAGATGAAAGAAAATGCAAAGAGGCAGAGATAAAAGAAAGAGAAGAGGAAGACTATAAACAAGTCAACCCTTCTGGCAGATCATTAATTCACCCCCTTCCCCTTACAGACACTAGGTTTTGGAAAAAGCTCCACTTTTGTACTGACTGCAAAACTTGCTTAGGTATTCTACATTAGATTATGATCAAACCAAACACTTTTGGATAATAACAACTTTGCTTTATCAACAACAAACACAACTGTTTGGTGTTTCTATAAAAAAATGTAATCATGCAAACTTTATAAAATGCATAGTGGGTTTATCTAAATGCTAAAATGAGACTTGTGACAAACCCTGATAATACTGCTACAAATCCCAGATTTCCTTGGCAAACCTTGGGTCCTTGCATTCATGCAAATGCTACTTTTACAGCTACCATCTAAACATTGTTAGGGACAAAGCACCACACCCTCATGGGTGCAGCAATCCCCAACAGCAGTGGCTGCAACCAACAAGATAACACGCACAACCATAACGCCTAATATGCTCAGGAACAGCTCAAGGAGCATGGAGAAGAAAAAGAAACTCGTAAAATGAAACAGCAACAAAAACCTAAAGGATCAATTAACTACATTTCTATGCCAATCAGCCCAGGACGCCTCCCGCTTCCTACATCTATGTCCTGATGGGTCAGAGATGTTTTGATGGTACAAGAGGAACCTACAAACTATCACGCAGCTGGTTCTAAAGTAGCAGCTGATTAGCGTATAAGTAAGCGCTAGCTGCAATTCACAACAAATCACTGAAATGAGCTTATTGATTTAGAAGCCAGAGAGCTGTGTGAGCATTCAAGCAACAACCATCTACACTAATCTAATATACACTAATCCTATCTACAACACATATTTTAATTTTATGAGGACAGGCAGTTGGAAGCTTCTGCAGCATATATAGTAGGTATTTGTTTTTACTACACAATAATCTCATTCAGCGTCTATGTAATGATTAGTTTTAAAAAAGAAAGAAAATACTTAAAGCTCAATGCATTAGTGCATATGGAGCATCGCTGGGTGTGGCAGGTCTTTAAAAAGCCTTTTTTCTTTCTTGTTCTGCTCCACCTTCCTCCTCCCAGTCTTCACTGAATGTCCTTGTCTTAGCAAAGCCACGAGGAAAAACAATCACTCACGCCAACATTTCCACCCTCTGTCTGAGAGCAGTATATGGCAAAAGGTTGAAAGCACATTGATCCCCGTGAAACATTCCATCTTCAGTAGAGAGAAAGTGTCTGTATGCATACACAATCATGCTTTAATAAAACATCCCAGAGCTTCTCACTCTTACATCACCAGCTCAATAACATGAATAATATATTTCATCACACTTGAGAAGACACACTCCTTAGTTTTAGTAGTTGTCTCAGTGTCTTTTTGTCGTAAATTCGAGAGGACAAAAAGCATGCCATCATCAAAATACTCTCTGGTTATGATAAATACAGCCAGTGCTGTGTCGTAAAGGCTGAGGAGATAATCTATTATTGATGAGTAATGTGGAGTCCTTCCGGTAAACCCCACGCTGCAAGCATATCTCTCATCCCAGCTCTTTCCTAGAATAGCTCAGAAAGCTTTCCACTTGCAAAGACATGACCTAAACCAATTCCAGTATCAACATGGCTGTGCACAGTACAGAGGTGAAAGTGATACAAAAAGCATTATAGTAAAAAAGAAATTAAATATAAACAATAAACTTGTATCTAATGCCTTATTAGGGTGTCTGTTCATATTTCTTCTTCCCTAATGCACCAAACAGCTTTTTTCTCCATACAGAGAATATAAATAATCAATGAACTGCAGCAGCCTGAAACATTAGCAAGTAGTTTGAATCCTAAACCATAACAAGAGCTCAGTAGGCACTTCCTGTAATGAAGCTCCATCTTTGCACGCTAATGTCCACGCTGCATCTTTGTGAATTGCAGCTTCTTTTCTGAAAATGTGTACAATTTAAGGCAAGATGTGTAGCACAATGACAGAAAATGGTTAAATTCCGTATAATGTCTGAAGCTGTGAGGACAAGAAACACGCGCGGAGCTGGCAGGGGCGTTTGATACTTTCCGCGACACTTTTAATTTCAGCACCTGCATTGCGGACAGCACCCTAAAATGTAACCGCTGCTGGCCCCGACAGCAGAGCCAGAGGGTCATTACTTCACTCAAATGTTCTCGTAAAGCCTCCGCAAGCAAGATCATCAAAGTCTTGATCCTCTTCATCGTTATTAAACAAAGCATTACTAGTCATGAACCCCTGGCTTAGGGAGCGGTGCCCGTGAACGACTTCAAAATGTTTCCGCTTTGTGATTCCTGTAATGAAGGAAGGATGCCACTTTACTGCATTTTGTGTGGTCATCACAAAAGCTGCCCTTGTAACCAGTGTTATGTACCGCGACTGTCCACAGAAGAGCTGTTTACGTTCAGAGACAGCAAACAAGCTCGTGCCGTTATGAACCTGTTCCACAAAACCCTCCTTACAATAACCTTAATTATCGCGTGCTGTGCACAAAAGGAAATGTACCACTCGCATGATATGAGGGAGATGTGATATGTGAAGGATTTCTGGTAAAAGGGTATACCACACAGGGCTTAGCCCTGCCGCAACAGATATCTCTCGCAGCACTGCGCACATATAAACAGCCGCCCGACTGTTATTATTTACGTATTTTTCTAAACGTGAAACAACAATTTGTAAAACCAACTACACGAGTTAATTAATCATTGAAGACAACCTGACCGACTGCCGAAGCTGCCAATTTAAAATGAACAATTAAAACATTAAACAAGCTGCAGAAAACCAAATACAGTCTAAAAAAACATACTTAAAATGTCAATAAATTGAAATATCTGTCCATACAGATGAATTGCGTACAGTACGACGATTTATTGATGTAGCCTAGCTAGATAGCTAAGACGCTGCCACGGAACCTTACCGTTATCTACCTCAGAGCTTACCTTACAGCTAAAAATACACGGCCGTCGAGGAGCGTCTGAAATGGTGTAAATGGTCGTTTCTGGGACTAGACGTACCGGCTAGGCGGATTCCACCTTGCGGGGCATGTCGATGATGCTGTGAGGGGCTCGACTCGGTCCGGTGAGAAAGGAGGGTGGCTGTGGCAGTTGCCTGTCTCCCTGAGCTACAAGACAAAATAAAGCAATGCATCATGGGAAACCAGGGGAAATGTAGACCAAAACCTAAAGCCATTCTGTCACAATTTTTCCTTCAATTTTCTTTAAATCGTATGAGAACTAGAGAATGAGTTTGTTTGTGAAAGATATGTTCGTGCCATGTACCAAATTGCTGAACAATAGGCTGAAATCGCTGAGGGGGGAATAACAAAAAACCCCCACAACATTTAGAAGAAACAGTTAAAAACCTGAATGACATTAAATGTGTATGATGAATGTCCTGCATTATAATAATGGCAGAATTTGAATTTAGTGTTTAAAGGATTGGAAAATGTTTCTATACTAAAATCACTTCATAGCCAATAAGTTTGGTATTACAATGAAAACTTTTAAGTTAAATAATAATTACTATACAACAACATGGGGAGATAAATTGACTTTCAAACAGAGAGTTGGTATATGGCTAAAGTGATAGCAAATATGCCTAACACAGAAAGTAAGGAAATTTGTGTTTGGTTGATTATTTCTCTCTGTTGATAACATCAATTGGTGTTGTGTTATACATAATTGGGAAGCGGATACCTTCCATGACAAAGTGCAACTTGTGAGGATTGTGCTTCTGTGGAATGAGCAACACAGCTTAACATGTTGGAAGTACCCCCCAAAATGTGCCAAAATCTCCTGCAATATTTTGTTGGTATTCACTCTTGTTTTGAGTTGCTTGGTGGATTGGATGATTGCATTGTCCCAGCAAAACATCAGCCACTTTGCTTATTTTACCGTGCCACGGACCTTAATAGATCCATGTACAGCCACAACAGCTTAGCACCTCATGGTGATCACCGGTTTGGTCACACTTTGCTGTGGGATGCATCCTTTTCCTCAGCCAAGGGTATTTTAATGTCATTCAACATGGTTGTATTGGCCATTTGCACAAGCCAGACATCCATCTCACGAGTGTTCAATTGGAGTTAGGTGTAGACTCCCGGCAGGTCATTCCCTCCCAAATTCTGGAGGTACTGTGATGATTCTGTCTTTCTGGGGGAGAGAGCCTTGTCATTCTGGAGGATGGTGTTAGGTCCCTGATTCTGAATGTCTGGGATTGCCACTGCCAACATGTATGTCTATCATTTAGGTGCCAATAAGGTGCCAGTCATACATCAGTGACTGGCACACCTGGTTGCACTTGAATTTTTCAGCAAGAGTGAATACCAGCTGGAGAAAAAATGCAGAGGATTTTTGCACATTGTTTGGGGCATACCTTCAATAATTTCCCTGTAAAAGGGATAAATAAAGTATTTTTCATTTCATTTCATCTTTAGCTGCATTGCTAAAGGTGAAGGTAGCAAGTCCAGTAGCTAATCACTTATGTTCTGCTTTGAACTTCATCAACTTTTGAGACCTAATATTTTACAAGGCAGAACACATTTAATAGTGACTGGACCGTGTCTTATCTTAGAGTAAGATTTTCAGCTGAAAGCCCTTGTTACAAACAAGATTTGTGAAGTTTAGTATAGTATGCAGCGATGGTGTAAAACATGCTCTCAACTCTTTTTGCTATGTGATGCTATGTGTTACTGCATGCATGGTGGCTGGGTAAAAGCCTCCTTCCACTGATCAGCTGACAAACAATTCTTCTGGTCCAAACCTGATAGCACACCTAAAAGACGGGGAAAATGCATAAAAGTCTGGACAAGTACCAACAGTACACTTTCCATCTTATACAAAGCAGTGATCTATCCAACAAGTCTGAAAAAACTCATGGCAGACTCAGTTGACAGTTAACTGCTCCACTGTAGCTCTGAACATTACAGAAACCCATTATAAAATCTTAATCAGACAGGAACTAACATCAAACTTCAAATGTGAATGTTGTCCATGTCTTTGAAGATATACCCCTATTACTACTAGTAATACTAATAATAATAACAGCAGTTATTATTATTATTATTATTATTATTATCATTATTATTATTACTACAAAAAGAAAAACAAGATAGTAATAGTGTTACTGCTAAATCAATCTTCACACAGTTACAATCTAAATTGAAATAGCTCTCTTTCAGGAGCAAAATAATATTTTCTAACTTTAAATGACCGTAACTGTGGAACCAGCTGCCATGCTTACAGCTTTTATTGACAATAAACTGGACTTCTCCAAAAACACAGACCCCATGTACAGGAAGGACTAGACCCATCCCTGTTTTCTGAGCCAGCTAAGGTCCTTCAACTTTTGCTGGATGATGCTCAGGGTATTTTATGAGTCTGTGCCGGCCGGTGCAATTTCTTATGCTGTTTTGTGCTGGGGCAGCAGACTGAAGGTGGCTGACACCAACAGATTTAAGTAACCTATCTGTAAAGTCAGTCATGTTGTGGGTGTGGAGCTGGAATCTCCGACAGTGGTGTCAGGGAACAGGATGCTGTCCAAGTTGAGGACTATACTAGATAGCCCTTTACACCCTCTTCACAACATGCTGGACAACCTCAGAAGCACATTCAGCCAAATTCTGATTCCACCATTTTACATTACAAAATGCCACAGGAAATAATTCCTTCCTGTGGCCATCAAACTACACAATTCGGTATTGTAGAGTATCTTCAGTCATAATCTCTTGTAGATATAGTAAATACTTATCTAATCTAACAGGTAATGTCTATATTGTACTGTTTATATTTTCATTTAATTCAGCACCTCATTCTCCTCCTTACATTTACTTTTTTTTTTCTCTCACTGCATTTCACTTAAACTGTTATAAAGAGCACTATAATGCAGCAAAATAAGTATTTCTGATTCTGATACAGAATCTGTGCTTCGTTTGCTCTGTAAAGTTGCATTCACACTATAGAGTGAATCTTTTAGCATGTAAATGCAAGATTGATTCGACCCCTGACCCATAATGTTAGTCTGGCTTTCATGGGATTTTGATTGGACTAACATGTTGCCATGTGTTTCAAAAATCTGGTTTTGCTCTGACTAGTAGTTTTTTTCTTTTCTACTCTAATGTAAATCTGCTGTCGGTTTATTGTAATGAAGTGATTGTATATTACATTATAGAAGTGTCAATCTGCCTGGTTAAAATGAATGAAAATGAATTGAGGCTGATGGTAGTGTACAGCAGGTGGGCAGCAGAGGGGAGTGTTGCCTTTCACTGGCAATTTAGTGATTCTGCTGTTGAAATCCCTGTTTCAGAGTCCACATTTTTCACATTTTTAACATGAACTTTCCTTTTTACACTGATTGAGTTACACTGGGCTTAGCTTTGTGGATTTCTAAAATACATGCCCTTATTTATAACAGCCAACTGCTTATATTGTTGTGTCTATAATTTTAGATTTTTATTATTTTTCATCTTCTGTCCACTACTGTAAAAACCATCTTCGGATTCTCATTAGAGATGGCTCAGTACTGCGTGTTCTGATCTTACAAGAATATTTGCATCATTTAATTGTTAAACAATGAGTCTTTTATTAAAATATGCAGTCTTGGATTAGAGGAGAAATTTTTTTATATGAATAACACTGTTTATTAAAAAGCTGGAACACTAAAATATGACCAGAAACAGACAGTGACTGGCAAATCTCATAACCGAATCTCATAAACCCAATATTTAAATCAAATTAAAGTGGATCAAAGAAAAAAATAAATCTAATTTTGAAATTGAGAAATGTTGTTTGGGTAAAATATGTACTCATTTTAAATTTGATGCCAATAACATATTTAAAAAAAAAATCTCAATTTAACATCTCCATGCTAACAAGGTTATTTAGCAGTAATATGATTCGATATAAAAAGAGAAACCTGGTGGGGTTTACTCTTTTAGATATACAGGGAGGAGTACATATTTGCCCAATTATATGAATATGATTTAATATAAAAACGACCTCATGGATCTCAGACTAAAAATCCACAGAATGACATTATAAGAACAAGGACAAATCTGAAACCTAACACTGAGTAGCAGTAATCCCTCAGCCCCTGGTAACGCTGTATTAAAAACAGACATAGCTCTATATCTGAAATAACTGCATGGACTTAAAAGCACTTCTAAAACTGTTTTCAGTGAACATCATTCCTAACTGCATTCACAAAAGCTAAAGTTAAAACTTTGCCCTTCAAAGAAAAAACATGCTGATCATGTCATGGTCTGATTGGTGCTCTGCTGTTCAGGTCCCTGATTGTTTCCACCTGGGCTTGGTGATTACACTCATGCTGCTCATCTGTTCTGCATGGGATTTAACTCTCCTCTGCTCACTCTCCAGGGCCAGATTGTCTGATGCCATCTGCCCAGTGATATAGAAGTCTTCTGCTTGCTGTTCTTTTCAGACACAACATCTCTCGGACTGCCTCTAAGGAAATCAGGCTCCTGCATTATCTAATAGCTCTTTTTAACATTTCAGTCCAAGTTTAGCTTTTCTTTCGAGTCCAAGTTTCCCAGGTCATTACAGTACAATCTGGCCACAATGGACTCAACGCCAAACCATGACTGGCGCAATAGGGTTGAGTCCTATTTCAAAATTGGAAGTTACTGTCCAAGAAATTATGTCTTGACTCCAATAACTATCTAATCCACCTACTGCTGCTCAACAGGTTATATCACCAAACTCTTCCAGCCACCCTGCATCGCCCAAGTGGGAGCCATGACTATCCACCACAGAGGTTTTTTGGTAAACACTCTCTGTGTTGACCATTTCTGGTGCAGTGTAATCTCCATTTTGAGTTTCAACCATCATCTTTTCCCACAGAGAGCTATGGTGGCATTTGTCATTTCACTACTTTCTGATAAGGCTAAGATATGGGGAACAGCTGAATGACTAAAGGATTCATTGCTCTGTTACTCATTCAAAGATTTCTCCAAGGAACTTAAGTCTTTGACCCTGTTCTACCTGAACGTGAGGCAGCTTGAGGTTTTATTCTCAATTAAACAAGATAGCAGGAGGGTAACTGAATACATAAGACATTTATACATTGGCTACAGAAAGTAATTGGAATGCTGATGCTCTGTGTGATGCTTTCTACCAAGGCCTTTCTGATGAGATAAAGGATGAGG
This sequence comes from Leptatherina wallacei, assembly GCA_028567055.1. Taxonomy (NCBI): domain Eukaryota; kingdom Metazoa; phylum Chordata; class Actinopteri; order Atheriniformes; family Atherinidae; genus Leptatherina; species Leptatherina wallacei. The sequence goes on along the minus strand of JAOXYM010000012.1, from coordinate 22,915,951 downwards.
TATGATAAGGCAAGTCAGGCTTTTTCATCATTCACCTCTGCTCCCATTCTTCATTCACCTGATCCATCTCGTCAGTTTGTGGTTGAGGTCGATGACTCGGACACAGGCGCAAGGGCCATTCTCTCCCATTGAGGGTTACCTGACATCAGGTAATGTCTTTGTGCCTTCTTTTCACAACTTTTTGGCTTGAGGGAGCTAAACATCTATTCATAGTCTGGACAGACCATAAGAACTTGGAATGTCTAAGGATTGCCAAGAGACTGAACCCTCGACAGGCAAGGTGATCAATATTATTTGGATGATTCAACTTTACTCTTGTTTACAGACCTGGTTCCAAGAATATCAAGCCCAACGCCCTCTCTCACCTCCACATTAACTTCTGCCACAAACCTAGACTTTTTGCCACCCATGTATCTTAAAGACCTTGTCGGTGGTCAAGGGACACTTCTGGTGGTCTACGTTCAGAAGAGATATCAAAGAAAATGTTGCTGCCTGTCGAAGCTGTGCTCAAGCCAAGTCTTCACATGGATTCCCTGCTGGACTACCTATTCCTCATCGGCATCACAGGTTTGACAATTTCCATTACCATTCTGCTATACTGTCGTTAACAAGTTTTCCAAGATGACTTGCCTGATACCACTTAGGGAACTACCCACTACCAAGAAGATTAATGCATTTCTTGCCTGAGAAAAGTCTTCCGCCTATATGGAATCCCCTCTGACATGGTCTTGGACTGTGGTCCTCAGTTTGTATCTCACTTCTGGGATGAATTTTGCAAGTCACTCAACATCAATGTCTCTCATCTGGATTCCATCCTTAGACTGACAGCCAAACTGAATGAGTAAATCATTAAGCTGAGACAAAGCTCTGGGCCCTAGATGCTAGTGACCCTATTATGTGGTCTCATAATCTGCCTTGGGTGGAGTACAGCCTGAATCCATGTGTCCAAGATCAAGCCGGCACTTGCCTCCAGGTTAGTGCCCTCCTTGAGGTCCCCACCACCCACCCAGTTTGTTAATGGTGGTCCTGCCTTCGCCATCAAATGCCTCTTGCAGTCTTGGCGGTGGGGCCGTGTGCTTCACCGCCTCATCCATTGGGAGGGTTATGGTCCTGAGGAGCACTCTTGGGTTCCTGCTTGTGCCATTATTCATAAGAACTTGCTCAGGGACTTCTACAGGTCCCATCCAGATTAGTCTTGTGGTCCATCAGGAGTTGTCCCTGGTGGTGTAAGTACTGTTATGGTTGGATTGGTGCTCTGCTGGCAAGGCCCCTGATTGTTTCCACCTGTGCCTGGTGACTACACACATGCTGCTCACCTGTTCTGCATGGCATTCAACTTACCTCTCCAGCGCCAGATTGTCTGAGGCCATCTGCCCAGTGATCCAGCATTCTTCACCATAGTCTTTTTTTTTTTTTACCAGTGTTTTTGGATCCCCCTTTTTTTTTTGGCTCTATGGATTTCTGCCTTAGCTCGTCTTCTGGATTTCTGCCTCCTCGTTGCTTTGACCTTGCCCCTTCGTCTAGCAGTCTATCAGTCCGCTACCATTTTGCTGCTTGCTGTTCTTCACCTCAACTTCTCTCAAAGTGCATTTCAGGAATCCGGGAGCCTCTACATTCTCTATTGTGGAATAAAACTTTTCAACCAAGTTTGGCTTTTCTTTCAAGTCCGAGTTTCCCAGGTCATTATAGATCATAAACAAAATTCAGATATTTGACATCCTTCTTTTGACCCAAACATCTTCAGATCGACTGCAACAATTTGCATAATGGTCACTGCCACCTCCTCTGGGCTACAGGGTAAAAAGACCACCTGCTTTTAATCAGCACAGTTTAAAAAAAAAAAAAAAAAAGAACATTTAAGATATGTGGAATCATTAGTGCACCGACATGGGTAACTTGCACAACCACAACTTGCGCCTTCTTTAGGGCAGGTTTTGTTTATTTCACCAATACAACACCAAATCCTTTTCTGCAGTTCGATTCCAGAGTTAACTGACCTTCCTGCATTTGGCTCATCATGTTACAAAAATACAACAAAGGAGGTCCTGAACTGTTGAGAAACTGAAATCTGATATGAAACAAGACTGGCACAACATTTAAAACAGTTGTTGGGCTCCCAAACATACAGAAAGCAGTTAACTCTTTGAGCCCTCTGCCTATTTTCTAGGCCTCAGTTTGGAAATTGCATACCCATAATAGCATGAGTATATTTCTGTATATATCTACTGTAATACTTTTTGAGTCATAGCGAACACTCGTGAGAGTTAAGTGTAAATATTATATTTGTGACGGGTAGATAAAGAAGATGGCACATGGCAAAAATCTAAATTAGGCTCACTTAAAAAAAAAAAAAGCACTTCCAGGATGAATATGAATATTCTTTTGGGATGATACAGGTGCTGCTCTAAATCACTTATGAAATCATAGTTCAATATGTTAACATTATCTCTGCAAAGACCAACTATGAAATGAAGCGGAACAAAATTAGAGATGTTTTAGCACGGACAGTGTAGGTGCAGTCTCTAAAATGGCCAATCTTGCACAGTTTGACACCAATCTGTTCTATAAGTCCTCCAATGGGGCTCCTCTGGTTTTGTGTATGGTGGCATCCATATATATATTTCTTTCATCTTTCTGTGTGTGTTCCAAAAGTAGTGCTGAAAGATATATAAACTATGCAACAAAAAACAGTTTTCTACATTAATTATTTTTAAAATCTGTGTGAAGTCTTAGCATTATCTGCAAGTAATAAACCAAACTGACATCAGTTTATAAAGAAACTGGAGCGATAAAATGAAAGTATCTTTAAAGTAGAACTCAACAGATAGCATCTGAATCAAAATACATTTGGCATATTTTGAAATAATGCTGCTTACTTAACCTGAGAAACCTTGTATAAATCTGTCAAACTGATTTATTTCTATTTTATCTTCCTGTTACATTGATTGAGCACTGAGTGACACATTTAAAGATGTTTGATTCTCAGTTTATTGCAGTATTCAAATGATTAAATTCTGATTTAAAATGTGGGTGGAACTGATTCCAGTTAAGTTTTCCAGAAGAACAATTGAACTTAGTCTAATCTTTCAGGTCATATCAGCACTTTTGGCTCTGAGTTTTCTTGTCTGGGATATGCAAACGTGGAAAAACAGGGGCCCTTTCATTACTCACCCAGAATATCACTATAAATTATTTCAGGCCAAAGAAATTTCCCACAATACAGCTACTGCGTAAAATGATACAAACTAAGAAGCATCACTTTTCATTCCCGACGTAAGAATGAGTCTCACATGTACAAAAAGAAAATATCCTGTGGAATAAATGTAATTATTGTCCACCTCCAGAAATGTTGTTTTTCTGAAGCAACCTTTAATCTCTCCCTGGCTTTGGCCTGTTTTTCAATGGGGATTAAATTCTTCTCATTTCTTTACTTTTAGTGATTCTGGCACACTTCCCAGCCACCAACCAGTTTAGGAGAAGGTACATAATCCTCACACAAGCAGAAGTGAGGTGAAAATAATTCCCCAACAGAGACCCCTTCCTTCCATGTGATTTGTTTTACGTACACACAGCTAGCTACCTCCATATATCATAACAAGTAGTAAAATACCTTATTGAGAGGAACAAACCAAATAAAAGGAGCAGGGTTGACTCCAGACTCCTCCTGTGACTAATGTCTTACAGCCATTGTGTTCTTTTTTTGTCCTTTATGAACAGAGGGTCCAGCAGTGGTTAGAATCAAGCTGAGAAATGTCCCTCACACACACCGACTCAGAGGGATTTCCTTTAACAACCTGGCAGCCCTCATAAATATGTCTGCAATCTATACTCCCAAGCCTTTCTTTGGATTGAAATTCAGTTTTTATGAAGAAACCAATGAAATACATTCTTTCAAACACAGGCATGCACTCAGTAATAAGTGATGCCATATAGATGCTGGCAAGGGTGCTGGACATGGGCCCAAAACGTCATACTGATGGAAAAGCAATAAGAATGAGCTATTAGGCTTTTTATTTTGCAACTTCCTGGCATCCGTCAGACTTTACTGAGATCAAAAAATGAATTCATACAATATTTGAATGTGTCTCATCGGTATAGTTGTTGGACTACAAACAGATAGTGCTGGTCCGTGTCATTGATCTATAAATGAAATGTAGGCACATGGCAGCCTGTCTCAAATGGCACTGCTTTACAGCCCCTGCTCTGACAAGCTGCCAGTACAAACACTTCTCAGGTTGTAATAGTTTTACAGTTATTATATTGAGATTGGCAAGGCAAATGCCCCTAAAACTCTGAAAACCTAATTTAATTTTCCAAGACCCCCTTTTTAAATTATTTGTCTGCCCAAAGAAACTCAGTCACCAATGTATCATTTACACTAGCATGCGATATTTCGGTCAGAGTTTCTGCTACTGTGGATAAGTAAGACAAAGGTGACTGGATTTCCAGACGACATAAAGCTAATGATGACCAATTTCTTTAACATTTCAAGTAGGATTACTTTCATTATAACTATTATTTGAATTGTGGATTTTGAGACGTGTTCGGCACCCTCTTGCAGAGATCAACAACTATTCAATTTAAGTTTTTCTTACACATAGCATAAAAATAATTAGACTTTAGGTTTTAGATTTTAGTTTTAAGATTTAAGTAACGCTATTCTTTACAGTGAAATGTTTCTTGTGCAACTGGCTGTAACACAAGCCCCAAGCATGTTTGTTCCTTCTCCATGCTAAAGAAAAAGTGTTTTTATCATTAAATTCTGCACATTTCTACCTCCACATAACTTTTGCTTTTTGCAAACTTCTGACCCTGAATTTTGGTTGTAAAGGCACATGAAAGCTTTTCTTTTCACAACTCCTCCATGACAGTCTTATTTGTTCAGGTGGCTGCACAGTAGAACAGCACAGCATCACTCCAGAGTCTGATAAATCATCCTTAAGGTATTTTACAGTTAAGCTGGTTTTTATTTGCCTTTTTTTTGCCATCATTCGAATGTGTTCTTGCTCTTTTACACCACTCAATCATTTTGCTTACCATTCTTTAATATCATTACAAAGAAGCAGCTACCTGAGGATACTTTGGTCCTTTTTATTGTAGTAAATAGAACCACACACTGATACTAGAGTGTGATCTGAGTGATGTGGTTAGTGAGTTTGGTCTGTAACTCGTGTCTCAATAAAGGTTCAGGTCATGCAGCCAAGTGGAGCTGACTTTCACTGTTATTACACACAGGTCTCTCAGTTCACACTTAGAGTCTTCTGCTGCTTTTTGGGCAACTATCATTTGAGTTTTAAAAGGGACAATCAGAAGAGCCCAAGACTGCTGGATTAAAGTTAAAACCTCTTAATATGCTCCAACTTTTACTATTTTTATTATAAGAAAGTCTTCGGATTACAGAGAATTTTTACATCAACAATATAAAGCAAAAACCACTCTTTTTATGTTCCTGCATGTGCTATATATGAATATTTTATGGTGTCATTGGCCATTTTCTAATCATACAAGAAATATGGGATGTATGATATGATTATAAAAAATGCAGCTCGACATTTTTAACTTATCTTAGTTATTTTAACTCCTAAAGCCCTGTTTGCTTGTTTTCATTTAAGTGCTTGTGCTTTGAATCGTCTACGGTTTTCCTAAAATTGGTTTTGTTAAGCTTTTAGCTGACAGTCTTCTGGTTAAGTGGATGTATAACATGTATAGAAAAACAAACATCGCACAGCAATTACTATACAAACACTGAAGTAACTTCAGGGGTTAATAGTAACATTTTCATTCTAACATTATCACCAGAGGCTTCACAATGTCCATTACACTTCAAGCAGTAAGTAGATAAGCCAGTGTTTTCTCTTTCAAAACACAAGATTTCAGGCCTTTTACTGGATTATGTTTTATCCAGATGTTCAGTCTATTCCTAACATTTGAATCATCTTTCTGTCCAATAACAAATGGACCCTGAAATCTTTCTGTTTTGATTTGCTCTGTGCTTGTGTGGCATGGAAAGTATTTAGCCTTTCAAGCATTTACAGAAAATGTACAGTATGAGTGCTGGTAGCAGCTGGACTTTATACAAGGCCACTGGAAAATAAAGGGACAAAATATGTGAAATGAGCACTTCAATTAAAGGTTATTTTAACAGAAGTCAACTTCTCTGACACAGCTTTGTACCCACCAATTAAAGTGTGACAAATTTACTAGCTGACAAAACAGAGTCAAACACAGAGAGGAAATTATAGCCAACATGTAGCAAACTGGACCCTGACGGACAGCCCTGCTACAGAGTAATTACATAGTCACTGCCAAAAATGTCTCAGACTTTACTCTGCTAATGAGGCTGGACTGCAGGAAATCATGTTTTCTATGCAGCTTTTTTTTTTTTTTTTTTTTTTTATACAGTCAAATGAGAGCAGTGCACTTGTTATCATAAAATATGACACATAATTACTGGTGGCCAATGAAGCGCTAACACCAAACTCTGAAGAGGTCGTAACGCAAGGTTTCAGCATCAGCAGAAAAAAAAGACATGCCATGGTTTTTATTACATGGGCTTGACAAATCAGCATTGGAAAAGGAAAGCAATTATGACTTAAATATCAATTAAGACATGAAATGCGTTAGTGAATGTTGCATATTATGGCGCTTTATGAAAGTGTCTCTTGCCTATATCATGATTCTTGATACAAACAGTTCTTTATGAAGAGAAATTCCAATACATTAGATGAGTTGTTTAAATAACTTAGTTTTTTTTTTTACTATTTTCTGTCTGAAATGCAAATCGATGAGGTAACGAGACAAAACATGATTGATTTTGGATTAATATTGTGTTCAGTAAAATGAAAGTCAATGTAAATATGAAATCATTGCATTTGTTTTAGTTTTCCATGGGGCTACATGGTGGTGTAGTGTGATGTTGCTACACAAAATAAAGTAAAACTGAATTAATCAAAGCTGGATGCATGCACGTGTTCTCTCTGGGTACTTTGGTTTCCTTCCGCAGACTAAAAACATGCATATTAAATGGTGATTCTAAATTTATCCTCAGAGTGAGCTTGAACATGCAGGTTGTTTGTCTCATTTTTCTCTGTGTTGATCATGTGATGGACTGATGTCCAGTGTTTACCCATCTCTCAACTGATGGTTGCTGGGATAAGCTTCAGCCAACCAATCACCCTTAGCTGGATAAAGCAGGTATAGAGCAGGTATAATGAATGGATGGTATACTTAATTTCTATCTGAAATCACAACGTCAATCACAATTACTGATGATGTACATCAAAGATCAACACTAAACAAAGGAAGTTGTAAATATGATCTTTCGTTGACTAACTACTTACAAATCCATATGCTTCCATTTTTGAAATTATATGTAATTGAAGGCGTAGCATTACTTCGGCAAACTGAAATATTAAACTTTAAAGAACTTTGAAATAGTTCAGTAATTGTAAATCCAAAATACATAATCTACATATTCCTATAAATTTTTTTTATCAAGTCTGGATTTGATTTGTTTTCTTGAAGGTCTTTAACAAGAATTTTTCAAAATGCTGTTTCCATGTAAATCATTCAAGTCATATATTTAGTTACATATTGTTCCACTTTCAATATTTGAGCAAAAATTCACTGTTGTATCTCGGTGTTAATGTGAACTAACCAACACCCTGGGCTAACTTGTGTGGTGAGTTTATGTGCTAACCCTTTGTTTGTGGTGGCCACACTCAGCTCACATTATCACAGTTTGGTCGACAACCAGTAGAAAGGAGAAGCAGACATGCTTTTCCTGGATTCAGAACAGTCATAAAATCCTCTGGGCTCCTTTTTCGAACACCTCAGCCATTTACTCTGCACTGCCACAATCACCGCTCCAAGATACAGCTAGAAGATTCTCTGTTTTTCCACAGACACTGGAGACTGGTTGCAGGCTTTTCACTGTTTACAGATGAAATATTTCATCTTGGTTTCAAGTCACAAAAAAGAAGGAGAGTTCTGCTGACTTATTCATTTTATGTGCCCACTTTTATCCATCCTCAAACCACTGCTGGAGTGTGCAAAAAAAAGGATCTCAGAACTTTCTATGTTTAAGCAGCAGAGTGCTTGTTTCTGAAATACAATGCTCTCATCATTAGCCACAAGCAGTTCTTAATAATGCATGTGTAGACTGTAGGAGGGATTTCTGAGTATGTCAGATAAAGAAATGTGTATGTTCATCAGGCTAGAAAACCAGCTAGAAAGAGTTTTGAAAATAGATGTACAGTCAAATAGACAGTGTACAAAAGGAGGAAATTCAAGAGCAAGAAATTCCGATTTTCATGATTCCACCATCGGGAAAACACGGAATAAAAGTGGCAGGGCAACAATGTGAAAGCCAAAGCTCTGCCGGCCACTGCAGCTGCTAAAGCTCACATGGAGAGACCAGAATGCTGTAATGTCGGAAAATGTTTTTGCGGACGGAAAACATCAAAACATTGTGGTTGAAGTGAGAAAAAAAATCATTCTAAAATGGGATTATTGTCCCTAGTGTGATGCACAGAAGTGATCTGATATCAGGATTTGTGCCTATGTTTCTCCATCTAAGTCTGGAAAGCCAGGAAGCAGTGAAAACTCCAGAAAAATACTCATCTCAGGTCAAAAAGTAGCACTTTAAATCATATTTGATACTTGATTTACCTGATACCAGTCATATTTGGTCAATAAATACAGTACAACCAGCAGCTAATAGTTTAGGACAGTTGTTTGACATTAAAAAATGACATCTACATCTTTAAAGCTCAGGCGTGATCATGGCCCATCGTGTTTTTTTTTAATCCATAGAAAAAACATAGGCAAGGTGATGAAAACAACAATTTGCTGATTGATAAGAATTCTTAAAGATTCTTTATCTTTGGAAAGAGCAAGGTCAGGGTTTTCACCTTATTTCTCTTGCAGTGAGCTAAGCTAATAACCTGTTGACTGTAGCCTGGTGTCCAGATCTTCATTGTGATTTATAATGAGAAATCAGGAACCTTTGAAGTTGTTGAATGACTGCAATCTGCAACACAATGAGAAAATTGTGATGAGTTGTACTTTTGGTTTGAAAAAAGCAAAATTTAATCAAAATCTGACTTCGTGCAGTCTGTGAGTGCTCCTTACCAACAGCCAACCCAGGTATCCCTCTCCTCTTTCAAGAGTGTAAAGCCAAGCATGGGACACATGCTGAAGGATCAGATGTTGTAAATAAACACTGGCTGCTGTTTATACATCTCACATATGGATTTTAGTGCCTGTGTGATCTCCAAAGGCCTTGGGCCCTCTGCAGTCAAGCTGAGCTACTCATCCTTTAGTGCAAGTCTCCAAATAAAACAACGCTGCTTAGCCAAGCAAAACCCACTACAGAGCTATTTTCCACCATCTGTGTGGCCAGGCAAAATACAAGAAAACCATTTACCCCGTCCTTCCCAGATCACGAAACACTAGATCAGTCAGACTGACGAAAAGACCCAATCAACACACTGTCATGTCCCTTCCTAAAGTCGGCCGCTTCCTCTGTGGGAGTGAGTGAAAATCTTCATCTAACCCTGCGCCTCTCTGAGCAGCAGAGTTACTTCACAAGCGACAGGGTGTGGCTAAGCAACCTGTCAGAATTGAAAACATTTGCTTTTCAACTCGTGTCTTTTACTTCTTCCCACCGTTTCACTCGGACACATTTCCCACACACTGACAACATCCTGTGTTCCCACATGGGTTCAAGACCTTCCAAGTCAGTTGCCAGATATTCGGCTTCACTCTGGTGCTGCACTGACCTGCTGCCAATGTCTCCCACAGACTTCCACAGCTTACTGCAGGACTGTTAACTTTTTAAAAGTCTGCAAAAGGGGCACCTCTCCTTAGAGGCTGCAGTGGCAGGGTCCTTGGGGCCTCATGGAGGGACTGAGCTTGACTATCCTCTTTCAGAGAGTACTGAAGAAGACCACAGAGCACCTTTGCCCAGCTGCTTAGACGGAAACATAACACCAGCTGGACTCAGAGAGACCAGTCTGCACAGGAAAGCCATGGATTACTGCTTCCACTGCCACACCACCTCCAGAAACACCACTACTGCCCTGAGCCATCAGTCCACCTCTTCTTTGATAAAAGTATCCAGGAGGGATTTAATTGTCACTGGCTGAACAAAACAAATTTCTCTCAGTTTCTGAATTTCAATATAAAACTATTGTTGTCAACAGGACATTTCTCTTTATATTTGTGCAGTCATTTCCGCTGTTTCTCAGCTCTTTTTATTGCCTGGCTATTGATCTATTATTTTCAAGAACAACTTTAACAAGCCTCTCAAACCCAAGGCGAATCCTCTGGTGCATATTCTGCTGTTTAGTGGCAAATGTGATTGAGTTTCATTTCAGGAAATTCTTTCCATGCTGTATTTTCATTCAGGCAGGGGCAAAGCTCTGCCTTGAAACTCAATGACAGCCCTGCTCCAGTGCCCTAGAGTGTGCAATGAAAAGACTCTTTATTTGCCATTTACTCTGACTCACTAGTGTGAATGACTCTGTACCAGAAATACTTAAAACAATCAACAGTTTGAATTGGGTGTGTATCCACCTGCTGTATTAATAAAATATCTTGTTTCTGATCTTCCTGTCTATGTGTATTTTAAATTCTTATGAAGCATGAAAGAGTTTCGTGCAGACAGTAATTTTGAAATACCTTTTAATTCCCCTTGAGCTACATAAAAAATAAACACACCTTGACATACATATTTTTTCTGTTTTCCTCCCAGCACTTAATGAGTCAAGTACTTGGCAGCATTTCTCTGATTTGATAAATAACATATTTAATCTTTTACCTGGACCTCTAAATATCTTGTAATCTTTGTAGCACATTAACATGAATGGGTGACAATGATCAAAGATCATATTGGAAAGTACCAAAGGTCAAGTTGACACATGGGACAGCTATAACGGGATCTATCATCTGGTGTGAAGCGACAGCTCTGGGGAAACTGTGAACTAAATGGTACAAATCAATCCACAAGGTTCAGAAGTGTAACCGTCCGCGACCGCACATCGACTGCCTGAGGTGTTTGATGAGGGAAATTACACTGGCAAGGATGACATGTGTGAAGTAAACTGTATAAACTTGATGGAGGGAGAAACTGGATTTGGAGGTTGTGTAAATGTGCTGTCAACTCTTTAATGAGCAGGCAGTGGGGGAGCCCTCAAGGTGAAGGAAAAAGGGGCAAAAGCAACAACACGCTGCCGTGACAGCTTCTGCACCAAGAATGGTAATTATAAAGGGAACAAGGTTAGATTAAAGATTTGAATTGCACATTTCATGACCCAGCAATGTTTTGCTGAAATAAACATGACATTGCCTGGAAGCCAATATATGTTGCACCGATTCTAAACATGATGCTCAGAGTTATTGTTGCCCTCTCATATATGTAACTTGCCCATGCCATGTGCTAAATGCAACCCCATGCTATCACTGATGTGGGATTTTAACTCTGCACTGATAAAAAGTTGGATAGTCCCTCTTTTCTTTGCTCAAGAGCACATAGTTTCCCTGTAACTTCCAAAACGAAATTCAAATATTATTTCATGAGGCCACAGTACAGTACTACAGAGACACATCTGCACTGAGAATTTAGCTCTGAAATATTAGTTTCTTCTTTTCAATGTCTAAAAAGTTGCAAGTGACATGCAGAGAAAAGAGTAAATTAGAGCAGAGATGATAGTGAAGGCAATGGAGAAGCAGTCGGTATGTTTGTGCACATTCCTGGAAGCCACAGCTCCTGTTGGCACGTTGTCCTCCTGTGCCTGTTAGCCCTCCCAGCTCCACGTGTTTATGTCTTGGGTTTCTCTCCTTCTCCCTCCCTGTCCAAATATTTTCTAATGCCACTGAAGAATGTTCTAATGTTGTTGAAGCAGTGGAGCGGTCATATTCAATGATTAGGATTGCAGTTTTTCCCTTTCAGCTGATACTCTGTGAAGAGGATGTACTCAGCTAAACCCTTCATAATGACAAAAACATTTATGAGGGTGTACTATATTTGTTTTATGGAACACACACCTTGCACATCAGTAAGACTGAACAGATTTATTGAGGTAAAAAAAATATCATTAATTTCATAGATTCACAAAGAAATATTTGCTCCAGTTTGAACTTGAATAACTTTTTTGATGAGTTGCAGAACATTGACTAAATAAAGTTGTGGGGTAATGGAGGATTTTCCTGTGACCCAGTTGGTTCTCCTGTAGCAGGGCTCAGAGTGGGTCTACAGGGCCCCTATAATTCAACCCACAAATATTCCTGCATGTTTAATACATAAATAAACAGAAGCCACACGGTCTGGCCACGATGTGACAGGAAAGGTGTAAACTACATAACCGTAGTGTAGGAGAAAGCCTCACAGAGGTTTGGTATGCCACTCAACTTGGACGAAGACTTGGTTTGAGCCTATAGTGGGTATTTACAGTCACAGAAACTGTATGGTTAGTAGTTGTATACTACTGTTATCATTGTGCATTAAGCCGTAAACTGGAGCCACTGAGCTCATAAGCTCATGTAAACAATGCAAATAACAAACACCATATTTAAAGCTTTCAACACTAAAACTGTTATTTAGACAACATGCACTGGGAGGAGACCTCGGGGTAGGCCCAGGACACGCTGGAGGGATTATATCTCTCGGCTGGCCTGGGAGCACCTCAGGATCCCCCCGGATGAGCTGGCTGATGTGGCCGGGGAGAGGGAAGTCTGGGCTTCCCTGCTCAAGCTGCTGCCCCCGCGACCCGACCCCGGATAAGCGGAAGAGGACGGTACGGCATAGGTAAGTGTACATCACACACTTATTTTCCCTTTATTGTGAATAATGACACATGAAAGCCCATTTCTATGGTATCACTGACAGACTTAGTTAAATAATCAGGTTATTTCACCAACATTGATGGTTTATAAGGTAATTTAGGTAAATTTGTGGTACATTAAATAATCGCATTTATGCATTAATAATAGTTGCGACTGATTATTTATTGTCCTTCCTGGAGAAAAAGTCAATGAAAAATGTTTCTTTGCCTTTTCCTTTCATATGAATCAACGTTTTTGTTTTGTTTAAAAAACAAAACAAAAAAACAATGATAATGAATTAAGAAAAGCAAAGATGAAAGGATAAATAGATAAAAATAAGAAATAATTAAACTGTATTAATCAAATCAAAATATTGTGATAGCTCATGGACCTTTTACATTTATCTAATCATTTATTTCTACATTCATTCTTGTATTTCTGCATTTATATGTTTATCTATTTATTATTTATTTCTTAAAATGTGTTAATATGTTCTACCTTTGTAATTAGGTGACTACCCCTGCTTTAGAACTATGGCAGAAATGCCTATCTTATTACCACACATTACATAAATAAAACAAATAAATAAGATGGAAAAAAGAGGAAAATAGATACATAAAAAAATTAATGAATGGAAAAATGAATAAATAAATTGATCTATTTATATGTTTAATTACAAGTTTTTGAATACATTAATTCGCTTGTATTTCAGATTAGGGCATTTTCAGGTCCACTATAGAGAGGTCACTTCATGGTAATTTAGCATTATGTAGCTAAAGAAAGAGTCAGACATGCCTCAGACTAGTTTAGTTCCAAGGTTCTTTAACAACGTACCATGTAGGCTGAGAAAAATGAGCTCAAACATTCGGGCAGATGTGAGAGGGTTAATAGATATCTGTGTTCATGTACAGGTCAGGCTTTATGTACAGATCCTTACTGTAGTGACATTTACACAGGGTAATATAGTATATTTATATAATAATTTTTATGTTGTTCAAATGATCATATTTCATTATTTCTTATTCATTCTTTGTGTGTGACTGTGGATACTTTAATACAAGGCAAAACAGTGTTTTTGGTTTGTGTCTTTTGAACCATACCACATTGAGAACTTGAAAATAAAGACATGATACTCATCACAGAGATGGAAGTTAATTTCATCTTAACGTTAAGATTCAAGGTGTTCTTTGTGCATATATCTGAAAAAAAGGTAAGATAGATGCAAGTTATGCGTAATAAGTATTTCATTACATTACAAAATTTTTGCTTCTCTTATGAACTAAACACCCAGGGTGATGTAGTACTGCATATTATTCTAAAAGACTCAGCAGATTTCTTGTCTTGAGACAGTCTTCCCTTTTTCCCACACTCAGTCTGTCTCTGAACCAGCAAGGGCGGAGAGGACACATCTGTTGCAGCCATGCAGATACGTAGCTGATGATTACTGCAGGTAAACTCTCTTATTACTGCACTGAAAATGACGGGCTGCGGCTGCCAACTGGGACAACAATATTTCACCAGGGCGCAGTGGCTGCTCACTGGCTTCGACATTTTTTGATAAACACTGTAGAAATGTTTCAACAGGGTGGCATATTGAAATGTCTGTGGAAGTAAATAAACAGTGAATTTGAAGGTAATATGATTTGTGTGCACAACTGGCACTTTTAGTATATATAAGTCTATAAACTTGGCAAACTTCACTTTGCAGTGAGCAGCTCCTGGACAGCAGGTTGCTTGCTCTGGATTGTTTCAAATGCAGCCAACATCCCAAAGTGGGGTATTTACCTTTCACTCTATAACCAGAGAAAGGCTCAAATCCAGAGCCAGTCTGTTTGTTTAGCTGCTCCTCAGTCAGGTGAACAAGCTTTAATTAAGTCTTTTTCTGCTAAGTCAGTGAACTATTTGTATTATCAGCTACAAGCCTTTAAATGCTATAACTTTTAAAAGCTGTGTAACTACTTGTGCAAAATAGGCTGTGCAAAGAAAAGAAATCACACACTGCATGCACTGCAGATGTTGCTCTGGTCTTTATTTGGCTGCTAATGAGCATGCAAGGTTGACTGGTGATCTTTTGTATTAGCTGGTGCATCCCTTGAGTCCTTTGTTGATGCTACATAATGATCTGTGTTTTCGAAATAAAAACTCCCTTAATCAACTAGGAGTTATAAACCTTTTTAATGAACCACTTTACAGGAGTTTCTCTTTACAAGTTTCCCTCAATGGGAAGAAATGTGGAGACGGGCCTACACGTCCAAGCACTGGAAAAATCCCACAGAAATAAAGCAATATTTTATGAGAACGAGCAGAGTCTTAACAGACAAGCTGTCAGGGACATTTTCCACCCTACACATGAGCCACGCAGGAAACTGCAATGAGCAACAAAACAGCTGGTAAAGTTTACAGGCCTGCAGCAATTTATTCATTTATTAAAAGAAAGAATCTTTGAAGAGACCGTTTACTCGAGGTCATGCAGGACATGGTGCCTGTGCAGAGGGAATCAGACAGACATGGGGGAGAGACAGCGGGGAAGCCACCTTTTCATATTTGAGATCAGAAAAGTTCAGACAATGTGAGTAAACTTATAAAAACATTTACACACTGAGGTAAAGTTATTACATTTCCAACAAACGGATGCCAATCCAGATGCTGGCTAACGATCTTACCCTTACTAAGAGTAATTTAGTTTCTTCACATGTTGGCTCATACAAGACAAAAGAGAGAGAGAGAGAGAGAAAAAGCCCCTATTTCATTGACATATCCCTTGTTGTAAACACACAATGAGATAATCCAAATGTCAAACTAGTATGCCACCCACAAGCTGTTTATATACACTCTCCTTCTCCAGGACTGATGTAGAGAGATGCTGTGAACTGACCTCAGATATGAACGTGACCTTCCATCTTGTTTGATCCTCTCCAGGCTTGCAGACCTGACAGTGACACCCACACTACTACACCATTTATTATATTTTCTTCAGGGGTCTGGAAGTCATCAGGCATTGTCCCGGTGAGTCCATCATTTACATTAATTTATTGAAACATAAACAGGCATTAGTGCAATAAGAAAGCAAGTTAACATCTTATCTACTGGATAGACGTGGACACAATTTTGTACATACCACTTGCAGCATAATCTCTTTAGAGGTTTTATTCAAAGAGGACCTTCTATCAAATCAAAAATCAGCTTTTTGCAAATGTTAACTTGCTTAAGGCAAAATTGAGGTGGCAAAAACAAAGTAGAACTGTGCTTAATTGCCTCAGAAGAAGTATTAGACCTGTCAACTCCTAATTATTTTATCTGAGAAGATAATGATCAGACATTTTCTTAAAAGCAAGTTAGTTCTTGTTAACTATGTAAAAACATTTCTTGTTTTCACAAGAACTTTACGCTTGCAGTTCCTTAAGGTGGGACAAGAGAGCAATGTTATGTTTTCCATCTCTTTTAGCTATTATAGAAGCTTTCAGACTAAATATTGTTTTGCATCTCTGAGACCTTTGACATAAAATAACACCCTGCTCCTCCCAAACATGTCTAAACATACACTCTCAAAACCACAGAAGCTATTTGGCATTGGCTTGTTTGTATTAATCTGTATGAGTCCTCAGACTGCTGAATCACACAAAGCTATAGCGTGAACTATAAAGAGCTATAGCTGGCAGCACGAACCGCTGGATGCAAATAAGGCAATAAAATATATTGCCACTGTGGTCTTGGCTTTTTACGCAGGCAAGTGTCCTTGTTCTCAGACAAATAGGATGTTTATTGCAGGTCGCTACAAGTTTAACTGCAACAAATCACAAAATACACTCATATAATTGTCGTAGTATTTTTTAAAGCATATCAATCCATCATAATCTAACTCACAGCCTTGGTTACAGAGGAGTTTTGTGCCTTAAAAATGGAGAGTATGAACAAAAAATTTAGGGGGTGATGTCGTTCCGGTTTTCTGCTACTTTCTCTCCCCTCCATTTGTTTTTACAGGTGCACATGTGATGCATGTGTTAACGCCACTGCGTGACTAAGAGCTGACCCACTTCCACCGTTTGGCACGCTGGCACCGCTGCCTCTGTCCTGTTCAAGAAGACAAGGAGGCCTTAGACACTGGAAGAAGCCATGCCTATGCTCCTCAGAGCTGCTCGAGCTCGCTGAGTTACAGAACGTAAACTCGTGTTCACATGTAGCATTTTTATCAACTAAAATTCCTGAAATGAAAGTTTCGATGTTATGATAAGCACCTTCAGCTCAACTAACAGCTATTTATCAGCCAGAGAAATGAGCAGCAGAGACTCTCAGTGTGTTAGCCATCAGTATGAGTGAGTCTGATAGGAAAAGGAGAGCAGGCTGCCTCGTCTGGCGGGAGCATAATAAACGCTGAACTTTGGGGTTAGCTTATATTGACCCCTGTGCCAATTCGAGCACAATAAATTCTCAAACGTCAAAAGTGTGTCCTTGCAACCTACCCCCACACACTAACTCCTATTCCTCAGAGCATGACCCCCCCCCTCAATCTGTCTTTCCTGCTGCACAAAAGACTGTTGCAGTTATTAAACATTAAGGAGGTGAAGGATGCTGGCACATCCTCAAAATTGAAAGAAGAACATTGGTATTCAGATGTTTTATAATATGTCAACACAGAAAGTAGATAAGTGATATCAAGTGGCAAAACATGTGCATTACGGCAGGATGTAGGAGAAAGAGAGCAGAGATCATGTTTTAAAGGATGTGCTGTACTGTGCCTGGAGCCTACTGGATTAATGCCTCTCTCAAAGAGGCTTGGAGGAGGTGAGGAGATGAGAGGAGAAGATACTTGCACTGATTCTTAGAGGATAGACTAACATGGAAGAGATGCACATGTCTTACTCATAACAGTGGCTTGCTGTGGTCAGTAGTGTCAGCGCCTCAGCATTAAATCAAAGTAGACCACTAGGTGTCTCTTGTTACTGCTGCTGACTGGCAGCTCCCGCCTCATGCCCTGCACTACATGTACACAGAGTTACATAGGTATGTTGAATAACAAAAAACACAATATATAGAGCTCACAGCAGGCCACAGACAGAACCAACCATACAACTGATACATGCTGCAAAATGATATTAAGGCTTCCCTTTTATATGATGCCCCTGGATGGGCAAAATTTAAAAAAAGAAAATAGTTATTAAATCTATTCAAAATAATCAAACTAATTCTTTCAGATTTACACCAAAACTCATCTTAGAAAACAACAAAGCATCACGGCCATGCGTCCTTTCTAAATTTTCCTGTAGAAAATCTTGGCATCTTGAACTGCTCACTGAAACACACACTTGATGTTCCAACTGTTGCATATAGGCTATATAAAACTTGGCAGAGAGCGGAGCAAAAATTAGGAGAGCCTACTATAAAACGGCACAAGGTTTTTCTCACTATTCTTCTCCGTTCTCTGAAACTGTGGTTTATTTTGTCCATATCTCACCCAGAGCAGTTTTGCAGTGGGGAGACAATTTTAGGGCCCATAGGTAGACTTTATGAGCCTTGGACCACAAGTCCAGTCACACAGAGTCACTTTGGTAGCAAAAATAAGCATACAGGGTTACACAGCTGATATTGGCAGACATGGAGCAAAATTATGTAAACTGACAGAAATGGAGCCTTGCATTAGTCTGGGCTGGTCACACGTCCCTTTCCATCCAATCACCCTCCACTTCAGTTTGTCCCACCCAGTTAATATGCTTTATAACCAGGCCTGCATACATTCATTCAACCTGCTTTGTACTCATTACGTCTCTATCTCGTCTGTCTGTTTCATTTCTGAAAATCATATCTCCCATCTCCCTGCCTTCCTCCTGCATTAGCCATGTTTTTCTTTGTTTATACCGTTGGTTATATTGGATTAAGCCCTCCACCTCATTGTATTTCCAGATTTAAATAAAGTTAAAGAAATGGTAAAATCAGGTTGTATCTTGACTGAGATGGACATTGTAAATAAAAATACTGAAAGCATGCAGGTTATCTGACCCACTCAGTAAATTGAGCTCTGTTAGCTGTCTGGCCAATCAGTCCACTTCCCAGCCGTCTCCTTGTCTGTTGTTTAAGGCGTCGGAGTGGTCTGTGAACCTGTTCCCCTGCCAGCTTCCTGCTCAGCAGCTCTGAGAGCGCTGCTGAATCTTAATGGTCTAAATTGCTGGACTGTATTTGATGGCTGCCTGGCAGAGAGGGGTTCCCACACCTGTAAGCTGACAGGCTAAAGAGGCTGATTAGTCCTGGCAGAATTTAGACAGGACAGGGAACAGTCATTTATTGCTGTGCAGCTATTCCGTTCACGGCCACAAGCACTGCCGCCGTTCCCTCTATACTTTCTGGAACAAGGCCAAACATTTTGGGTGTGTGCCTGTTTTCATGGCACTAAAAAGCAGCATTCTGACAGGCTGGCTTGCCTCTCTGAAAACAAGTGACAAATGAGTTCAGAGAATGATTGGTTTTGGCTTTGGCTCATGGGTTGACTCCCTTTAACCTAAAGGTGCAGATCCACGACTACACTAGGAAAGGTCCACATCACTTTACAATTTATCATTAAATTCACTTTATGTACCTTCAGCACATTCTGACAGGTAGAGACTCCTCATCTTTGCTGACCCTTTGATGGATCCTGACTGTGCATTTGTATGAGTTACAGAAGGATGGTAAGCAAACTCCTGATTTCCATGTGGTTTATCTACATCCAAAACCACTAGCTCTGCAGCAGATGAAGGTTTGGACTGTCTTTACTGAGGCCCATCCAAAGGTGTCTCAGAAAACAGTTGGGAGTTGCTGTCGTGATCAGATTTCAGGATCATTCTAAATTCTGAACTTTATATGATTGAAAATGTTCACATTTTCTGGACTATAATGTGTCCACTACTCTTTATGCATGCGCCAAAGTAACATGTTGCTGCTAGAAGTGTTTTGGGAATGTAAAAGAGTTCTTGGAGGCTGCTGGAGCACAGATTTCATGTCTGTGGCTGCGAGTAAGGCTCCTTCCTGTCTCTAACAGGATGTGGGGTATCCTGTCTGGCAGCAGAGAAGAGCGCTCCACTTCAAAGGCAAGGGGAAGTGGTCAGGGGATGGAGAGAGGTGGGAAGGACAGGGGTTTGCTGTCTTTTTTAAATTCAGTATATTTCAACATTAACTGAATAAACACAAGTATAAATGTCCTAAAGGTTGTTAAAGAGAATTTTTTTCTGAAGAGTTGTTTTTGATACATGACTTTTAAGCAAGATGAGTCAAACACACACTGACATTTTAAGATATTTTGGATATCCAGTGAAGTAGATACAGACAATACGCATTACTGTATTCTCCTGAATGTTGTTAATGGCTCCACAATGCTCATAAGTGGCTTCAGTTTCCTTCCTACAGACCCTTGTTCTATTTACAAGTGAGGGGACTGTCTGAAAGACACTTGCAAATCTTGACTTCAGAAGTATGTGCAGTTGGCTGTGGGAGACGCACCCTGTTCCACTGGCATCTGAGTCATGCCATCGTCAACAGTGAATGTGTCGAGAGGCATGCATGCTTCACACACAAATACGCACACAGCAAACAGACAGGAGATACTAAAAGTGACAAATTAAACAGGGAACAAGGGGAGGATGTGATTTTCCAATTAGGCTCGTAACTAATGTATGAGACTTTTAAAGTCATTGCATACTCCTGTGATTTTGTGTTCATCCTGCAGGCTGACTTGCCTGAGATCAAAGGCTAATTCCAAGAGATGCTCAGGAGAAATCAAGTAATTATCACTTGCAAGATGAAAAATCGCTGCTTGTCTTTGTTGTAAACCCTTTTTCTTGTCCACATGTGTTTGACATTAACTATCCTGTTCCCCACATTGGTTAAGACATTCTAAGACCATAGAGGGGGCCTTACTAAGAGGAGGCCTGAGGCTCAAGAAAACCTATTTATAGACCTGGGTCACAACAAGCTGCTGCTAATTAGTCAGATATTTTTTTAGAAAGAGCTTTCTTGCGTTATCCATTGGCTGGTTAACCCAATGCAGAGTCCTGGCTATCAGGAAGACTGTCAGGGGAGAGGCAGGGTACGCTCCTATGAATAATCCAGGCCATGATAGAGTGAAACAGCAGGTTGCACTTTGCTTACATCAAACACATGTAACAATGCTATAAAAACCACCAAAATGTTTACTTATACAAGCAGAAAAAAACATGATTTGTCATGAGTGGTCTTACTCCCAACTGCTTTCATCCATCCATAGACAAGTTACAGGCATCCATGCTTTCATCTGATTGGCCCAGTTAAAGCTTGTCTGAAGCACCAGATAATTCAAGATGTCAAAGAACTGAACTGACAGGTATTTCTTCAATTCAAAGCTTAAATCTTTGTTAGATGATGCATGAGGATCTATGGTATTATTCCCTGACCACAACCCATCCCATCTATGGTTGTAGTGTGTTAGCTCACACCTAAACTGTGACAATGTCTTGCATCTCCCTTGCACAACATTAGTTTAGATTACCACTTTAATTCAACATGAAAAAAAGTGGTTTAGTATTTTTTGTACGTTCATTTACTTGTATATTTGTGGCTTGTATATTTGACATACACATAAAAACAAGGGCTAACATTAACAAGATGGTGGTTGACAGTCTTCAATATTGACAGGTTTGGTTACTAACTAGGCACTGTTTTAAACCAGACATAAAAATCACAAATGTATTTATCTTCCAAATGATATGTTGGGATGTTATTCCACTCGTGTGATGCTGTAACAGAAAAAGCTGACTGTCCTAAAGCACTTTTCCTTTGTGTCCCCTCTTGACACCCCCTTGTGATTTGATTTGCACTTGTTCTAATGGTAACAAAAGATCCAAGAGCTAAGCCATGTGTAATTTCATAAAGAAGACATATATTTGCATACTTAATTGCATTTTTCCAATTCATGAGCCCATATTTCTCTTTGTGTTCTTGCATGTCTCTTTGTACAAAGACTGCAGTGGTTTGAGTGTAGTGGAACTGGCTTGTGACTAGCTTGTTAAACAGTAATTCATGTCTGAGAAAATCATTGAACGCATGTATACTTTAGCCGCTTCAGTTGCCAGAGTTACGTATGAATCTGAAATTTGGCAATACTAGTTTTGACCCGTTTACAAACCGTTTTGACCTGAGTTCTGACATTCGGATTTGAATCCAGCATATTGTCTAGCTGGGCTCCAGCTGGAGTTCTGTGGTTTAAAGTGATGCATGTAATGGGGCCTTTGGCTCCTCTTATTGCATCCTCAGGAGGATTTTGTGGCTTTTTAAAGGGAACAGGTGTGATTCATGTCAGCTAACAAACAACCTGCGATGCCCCTCTGTCACCTGTAGGGGTATTTGACAGGACAACTTTATGGGCTGTGTTAATGGCTATGAACACATGACCTATAAAGTTGTATGTATTAGAGGATTTGTTGAGTGGAAGAAAAATACTGACTGCAGAAGTATTTTTGCTAAATTGGTAGATACTATTTGGACTGAAAATCTGTCATATTTATTTGCTAATTCTTAGTATTTAAGGGATTACTAAAACTGCTTATTTACAGTGTTCAGAACTGTCAACTACGAAACATAGACGCATGTGAAAAAGGATCAGTATGAAACACTACATGCTAAATTCAAAACCTCTATAATAAACCAAAGCAGTAGAGTTGAAAGTATAAAACAAAAACAAGCGTAGCAGTAGGTCACTAGGACTCTGAAGAGGCTAGAGACCAATCAGGGAAGGCAGGAACTGATTAGTAGCAGGTGTGACTGCAGACTTGAACTCTCCCTAAAACCCTTTGTTCAAACTCCACTGTCTAGGCTGATTCCCTGTGCACCTGGTAAGATGGTCTTTAGCATTGTTTAATTGATGGTACTTCAATTGTAGGGGTGCATGCACCCCAAGGTATCTGTATTTGAATTATGTTAATTGTGGGTCTGTTTGTTTTTAGGCACAGTACTGCGGTTTATTTTAGTGTAGCATTATATATTTTAGCTTAGATTTTTTTGGGGGGATTTTACTTTTGAGATGAATTTCAATTTTTTTAGTTTTAGAGTTTTAACATTCTGTTTCCCTCTTCTCTCTAATGCTGTTGCTGGTGGGGTCCTCCATTCACCATTGGTTAGGATACTGGGAGGTCACTTTAGGTGGTGATATTCTTTGGTTGTATGTATTGGTGTGATATTTTATTTTGAAGTATATCAGGTTTATAACTATAATTGAGTAGGTTTATAATTCTTTTTGATTCGTAGGACATCCCCAGTTCCTTTGCAGTGATTGGTTGGTGTCCCCGCCGTAGCGTGATTCTAAAAATCTTGTTCGTTTTTGACTGCGTTTTTTTTTTTAGTTGTTTTTTTTAAGAGTTTTAGCTCTTATAAAATAAATGGCATGTGTATGACCCACTCTGATTAATGTGGCCTCTTCATTGAAGCCCTGTCTGTTCTCCTTAAAGGTTACACAAGGAACTGAATTGTGCTAAAATGCAGATTTTAATCTACCTATTAAGGTAATTTGGAATTATTCATAATAAAAATGTTAACATTAGCTAAAGTTCTTCTGCTTGTTCATGTTCCACATACAGCAAAGGATGTAAATGAGGACTTCTTCATGTTATTATACAGCTTATTGTAATGTATTGGGGTAGATAATAACTACTTTGTCTAATTTATAGCAACTTTATGGGATGTTTTTCTAGTTTAGATGCACTGGTTTGGAAAAGCCTACATTTTCTAATCTCATTCAACTTTCAGCTGTTGATCTTTAGCCAAACTATCTTGGCTAAACCATGATGATATGTGATTTTAATAAGATTGAAAGCTGGATGCAGTGTAAGGGAAATTTGTTCAGTAGTCTACCCTGCAGAGATTTGCTTCACAGTCAAAGCTTTTTGCATAAATATATATATAAAATACATTGCGCTGTAAACTCAACTCGGCCAGATATTTAATAATACATGTCTTTTCACTTCCCGTTCCAAAATCCACTAATGTCATGGGGTGCAACTGGAATTCTTGGCTGAATTCTTGTTTGGTCTGTGGCTCTGAGTTGGAGGAATATCCAGAAGAGCAAAAACCAAAGAATAACAAAATGCTCCCAGTGTCAGAACCTCCTAGTACTGCAGATCCTGCCAGGGTGTCAACATGCCCCACAAGAATGTGCTGAGCTCCACTCCGGCCAGGGGTCGTTTAGGGTGTATGCATGTATGTGTGTCTGTGGGATTCACTGTCAGTATGTGAGTGGGATTTAGGATGAGTCAGCTGGACCAGAATATGAAGAGAGGTTTGAGAGGAAGAGTTCAAGCTGGGGAGGCTGTTTGGAGGAGGATGGCACCAGACCAACAACACAGTCAGTTTAACTTTAACTCAACATTTCAGCGCTTGTCAGTTTTCTGTGAGAAATGAGAAAACTTTGATTATATCTACATGATCTCATGGAACTTATAGAATATCATATATACATGTTTTAAGATATTGACATGTCATTTGCATTAAGATAACACACCAAAGAGTTTGGGTTATGGCATTTTTGTAGATTTAAGGAAATCAATGAAAAATTCTATAAAATGTTGTTGCTGGATGCTAAGAACTATGGTCATTTCCAGCACTTGTATTCCACAGTTTTGAGGTTAACTGATGTAAAATATATAAAGTATTCTGCAGGTAATACAATGTGCATCTGTAGCACAGCTGTCCTGCAGCAAGGTGGGTAATTTCCTTCTTATCTTTCTGTATGTAAATCACATCTTCGTTCTGTTTATGGGAACTAGGAGTGGAATTTTTAAGCTCCATTTTGCTCAGCAGCTGTTAGCCAGAGTAGCAGTCATCCCGGACTGTGGTGTATCCACTTGCCAATTCAGCCCACACACTGCGGGGATGAGAAGTGGCACATTGGCCTCACTGGACTACAGTATCCCATTGTCTCCTGGTGATATGGACCAGTCATAGTAAAGCTGGAAAAAAATTTGGTTAGTACCCAAAAAGGTTTTCCTCTGTGGGGAGAATTGCTCCACAGTGAAATGTTTAAGCTCTGACTGGTGTGTGCACCCACTTTGTCAAGCATATTGAAGGTGAAAGTTCTTTTACTCTGGTAGAAAGGCAGGCGAGGTCAGTTTTTGTCTCATGGGGAAATACAGCAACTGCTGTCAAGGATGCTGCTCAAAGACACAAAGGCTGATTCACGGGGCGAACAGGAACATGTGCGCAACACATGGTGAAGCTTGAACAGAATGAGAGCCACGGGCTGAAGGGGCCCACACAGACCTGGCTACAAACATTCACCACACATCACTCATTCACAGGCTCACACACACGTACACAGATAACCATGTCCTTTTAGGTTCTCTACTTTCAGAGGGTAGGTGCTATAGTTTTGATTTACAGGTGTTTGTCAGTGTATGCCCGTGAATGTGAGTGTATCATGTGGGACGGTAATCCGGTGCCAGCGTGTGAAAGTGCCACAGAACACCCAGAGAGCTCAGAGGGCTGGGTTAGGTAATTGTGTAGTTCCAACACAATTACAGGAACTGTGTAGCTGTCTCAAAACACCATACACACAAACACAATCTCTCCAGCACACCAACCACCTGAGTTCTACTCTGACAAAAACAAGCGCCATCTTTGCACCTCATCCCTTATTCTTCTCCCTGTCTGTCTCTTGGAAAGGCAGAGACTAAAAGGCTGTTGGGGTTGATTTGAGCTGACCTGGATTCAGATTGCTGAGGCAGCTTTTTTCAGCTGTGGGGTTTTCCCCCTTGCTGTGGTATTAGTGGAATCCTAAAGATGTTTGCAGCCAGATGTCTTAAGACAGAGAGAGACAGGAGGGAAAGAGGCAGCCTGCAGCCCCACACTGAGCCTTCAAAAAGGCTTGATGTCTCTTTAGGCTTGCAAAGTTTGAGAAGCATATGTCCTGACCTTCGTGTAACCACAAATGGGATGAAATCCACCTACTGATCTATAATTATACAAGAATAAGAATTCATGTTGCCTTTTCTGCTCTGAGTGATATAAAGAGAATGTCCTAGATTCAGTACAGTGTACTTTTGCATTATCAGCGGGTGTATCTGAACTGTGTCTTTACTGTGGAAGATATAATTTCTTGTCAAAGTTTATCTCACATTCTGTCTTTCAGATTGGTCAAGTGATGGATTACGTATGTATATAAATGGTCTGCAGGTCTTTCCCTGTGAATATAACATATGGTTCTCTGCAGATAGACTGACCTTCCTTGCAATGCAGAAAATGCAGCTATTTGATGTAGTAGAATTCTCACCACAATGAATTTAAATCAACAAATAGTATTTGATAGTATTTGGTAACTTGTTCCACCATTGTGGAACCACGAATATATAAAAAGAAAAATCTGGATTGAGTCTGGCTTTTGCTTAGGGATGGCCGTTTAGGGTGTTTTGATAGCCGAGTTAGGGCAGTGTACCTCTGCAGGCAGCATTAGTGACTTGAGTTTGATTGGAGGAGCCATGGCTAGCCAGGAGAGTATAATGAGCTGTGGAGTGACAGGTTCTTTTTGACTGATCATACACCAGAAGAGTCTGAAGGTGATTCACTTTGCATGCATGGGGGACCTGCATGAAGAGATAAAGAGCATTACATTGGTTGAGGTGGGAGATAACTATAACCTGTACAAACAGTTAGGTGGCATGCTGAGTCAGATACAATCTGATTTTCCTTATGCTGTGATGTACAAACCGACATGAGCAAGATACTGATGCAATGTGGTTAAAGAAGGATGAATGGACATCAGTTGTAACACCGAAGTTTCTCGTAATTTCTGTTGGAGAGATATGGGTGGTTTCTATGTTGATGCTGGGTTACATGGAATGATTGGCTGAAATGAACAGGAGCTCAGTCTTAGAGAGGTTTAATTGAAGATTGAAGGTTCATGAACAACTTCCAAGGTCATGGAATTCCTCTTCTATAATACCTTCTATTATAATATGTAAAAGGTGTCAGAACTGGGTTTTTCAAGCAATATATTCCCCTCTGCAGCAACTCCTTAACCATTACCCTTTATGCTTAACCCTGGCTTTAATCCAACTCATACCTTAGCCACAACCCACACCAGAATGACATTCAGTCTTATTAAGTTTTTGGCCCTCATAAGGATTATTGGCTCCAACAAGGTAAGACATTTTACCAGAAGAGGCTCTAATGAAGTAAGAAAAACTAGAACACAACATATAGTACTCTGAGTCTTCTCTTTTCATCTAACTCTTTTTTTTTTTTAAATCTTCCCAACACTCTTTCCTGTCACTCCTCTGCTCTTTCTCTCAAAGAACACCTCTAGGCAGACAGGAAGTTTGGCCTCCTCTGGGTTGGGCCTATCACTGCTGTGTTTATTGTCCTAACCTCAGAGAATTAGCATTGTAGACATCGAATACAAAGTCAAGGGCATCCGAGCTGAGGGAGGCGGAGGAAATAAAACAGAACCAGACTAGATTGTATATTTGTTTAGTGTAAGGTGTGTGGGGCCACTGAACGAGATGATCAGGAGGGTGAGGAGAAGGTGGATACTTCAATCATGCCCGGTGCACCTCATCATCCTTCTCCCATCACTGACTTCCTTTACTAATTTAGAAACTATCTGGTCTGGGAAAGATTTTTGTGCAGGCATTCCTCTGTCTCCTCCACTTATGGTGAAAACAATTCTTTGCTCAATCTAAAATTCCCTGAATCACTTAACCATCTGTGTAAAATGGTCAGTGGACACGCACCATGAAAAAGTCTGCATATGGCACCTTTTTTTTTTTTGCCTTGCTACCTTGGCAATAAAAGGGGAAGTTAACGACTGAGAGTGTGTGTTCCTCCTCTGTAAAATGCCATGCAGAGCAGTTAAAGTTCTCCTCCTCCACAGGAGCAGGGAACAGAAGGCTGCAAGAATGTGCTTCGTCCATATGCAGACAAGTAAGAAATACTTATTACTGCTACAGAGAACATAAGCTCCTGCTCAGAGGTTAAAGTAAAAATATCTTTGCCCCCAATACATGTACATGCATTTTACATGTACATTTTGCGTATATCGTTATATTATTCATGCCTGCAAGAGTTGCATACTTGGCTTCTTGCACGCAGATATTTGGACATTCCCTTTTATGTTTAATGGAATTGGTGTGATGTCTTGTTGATGAATGATTTAATAATAATAAAACTAATGTCAGCACTGTATCTTTTTTCCCCCCTATCTCCCAGCCCGATCCCTCACAGATTCACATGTAGTAGTTTACTATCATCACCTTTAAAAATGTTGCTTATAAACCCACGTTCAGCAGATGTGGGGCCGCATTAGCATTCATATGGACTCATGTTTCTAGCCACCTGATCAAAGTCCAACATTCGTGGTGCCTCAGGTCTCCACTTATTCCTTCGGGAAATTTCTCAGCAACTTCATCCATCATTATGTTCACATGTTTAAAAGGCTATTTGCTAACATTGTGACCTCCTACTTAGCATGCAGTTTACACATGTGTCATCAGGATTGTATTTACTTTAAATGAATGCATAAAAAACAAAGTTATATCAAAAATCCAAATTTGCCATCTTAGTGAGAAAATCTTATTTCGGGCATATTGGTGACTTGACACAGCTATGAACAAGCCACAGAAAAAACACTTCATCCTCCTTTATCTATGAAGGTTCTGACTGTTTTCAAGCCTGTTTTCTCTGAGGGTTTCTTTCTTTCTTTTTGTTTATTTTGTGATTATACTTTTGTTTTTAATTCTTCTTAATGCTTTCTGCACCCCGCTGTAATGTTTCTAA
>JAOXYM010000012.1:22872340-22887108 GCA_028567055.1 Leptatherina wallacei | reverse complement strand
TTTTTAATTCTTCTTAATGCTTTCTGCACCCCGCTGTAATGTTTCTAATGCTTGTATGTAAAGCACCTTGAATTGTCATGTACGTGAAATGGGCTATACAAATAAACTTGCCTTGTCTTGCCTAACATTTAGAGGATGGCTACAGGATGACCTATTTCATGTATCACACAATTAATCAATCATTGGTCTGGTCTGGTCTGGTCTGGTCTGGTCTGGTCTGGGTGAGCAGCACTTCTTATGTTACACAGAGTGATTTGATACGTTGTATGAAAATGGCTTATTTGTCTTTCTTGGCTGCTTTAATCGCTGTCTCAAAGAGTTTTTGGGACACATCACAGGGCCTACAGTTGTTTGCACCCAGAGTCTCAGTAAAGGACGTAACATGGTTTTTGTAACTTTACCATCACTTGGTAATCAAGGTGCCACTCTGCATCTTCTCATTTCAGCCATGTGGCAATAAACAGCATCCACAAAGCACTTTAAAGCCTTCTAAAGTGCTTTGTAAACCAAGTCAAATGTCAATGGCTTATGCAGTTAAAGCTAATTCCCATGGTTTGTGGTATTATAAAATGTCACAAGCATGAAGCCAAAGGTGCCCAGTAAGAGAGAGTATCCAAGCCTGGAGAAGAAAGGATTCATTTGGTGTTTTTAGCGACCAAGTAACGACTCACAAAGAAAAACTCGAAGGACTGAGCTGCTCCAATGTTCTCCTTCTCTCCTCTGAAATTAAAGCTGTTTTTCTTCCTGAAAAAATGCTAACAGAGAGGGAGCAATGGAGAGCAGAAGTAGAACACCAGTCATGCCCAGATTAGTTACACTGTGAGGAGCCAAAAAGAGAGCTGGACGTTAATAGAGCAATTCTGTCTGCTAAAATTAAGTGGATTACAAATAAAACCAATAGGGTAATGACTCAATAACACATTTCTCATCCATGTCCAGAATAAAATAGAAAAAGAATTGAACTACAAGGATTTTTGTGGACAAAGTTAAACTCCATGAAGTGGTTTTAAATGTGTGTTTGTTTGCCTTTTGCTGTGCACTGAAGGGGACAATTACGCACATAAATCCCTCCGTGGTGATTGGGCCACTCTCCAAATCAAATGTTACAGTCTCCAAATCAGATGTTACACAGAGTTTCACGCTTGTGCCTCTGAATTTGCAAGGAGAGGGGAAGGGGGTGGAGGGGGGATTACAGAGGGGCCACACAACTTCAGTTCAATCAAATTAGAAATAAAAGAAAACCTGAATGGGCTCAGTGCAATTCTGAGAATGACTTGTGGGGGGGGGGGGGGGTTAGCAATGCAAGCTACGCATGACAAAACAGCCATGTGAACAAAGTACACTCTCTTCTAAGTCTAAGGTTTGATGAATCAGGCATAATTATCTGGTGTTTTGCCGCTATTACAATTAGGTAAAAACAACCTCAGATAGACAACAGCATACTGACAATATTTATACAACAAAAGCAAGGAATTAATAATCAGCTGCTTCTAATAAGATGCACATGATTGACTGAATATCAGCAAGTGTGACTCCATAAATGCAGAGGTTTGGTCTGTTTGCTGGTCTGAAGTAAAGACATCAGAAATGATCTTAGAGAAACAGTTGTTGCTGCCCATCAGTCTGGAAAGGGTTATATGATCATTTCCAAACTATTTAGAGTCTACTGTGAGACAGAGAATATATACAAAAAAAATTCAGGAACTCTATCAATCTTCCCAGGACTAGACATCCCAGCAATTTCACCTTAAAATCAAAGAAACTAGAAAAAACAGACGGCTTCATTTCAGACTGTACAGGCCTCAGTTAACATGTTAAATGATGATTTATTGATGAATTGGGCTTGTTTTGCAGCCACAGAACAAAGACA
Source organism: Leptatherina wallacei (assembly GCA_028567055.1). Taxonomy (NCBI): domain Eukaryota; kingdom Metazoa; phylum Chordata; class Actinopteri; order Atheriniformes; family Atherinidae; genus Leptatherina; species Leptatherina wallacei. Next base: position 22,885,238 of record JAOXYM010000012.1, on the reverse strand, counting down.
CACTTGCTGTCATTGAGCCGATCCTGACTTCTTCTGTATACCAAAGTATGTGAAGCCATCTGTGTGATGGCCAAAGCTTGGCTGACATTGGGCCATGCAAGAAGACAAACACACTAGAAAAATTTCAACAAAATGACTGAAAAAGAAAGTAATGAAGATGTTGCTATGATTTTTTTTTTTTTTTACTGTGTCTGTGAAGATGATGAACAACCAGGAGGATTAAGCTGTATAGGAGCTAAAGGTCTAGTAGAAGGAAGAGGTGGAGAAATCTCTCTCATCCTCCGTTCTGTGACATTAATAAGGAAAATCTCCCTGAAGTGGAGAACTTGAGATGAAACCACAAAATGTCTGGAAGGAGTCGAGTCCAGGGGAAAGCTGGGGTAAGGTAAGATATGGCAGCTGGGCCTGGGCTTAATCTTGATGGCAGAATTCTCATGAGGTATTGCTGCAGATGAAGGACTGATTATTGTAAATGTAGACTCCAGTGCCTGATCAATCTGTCTGTCTGATTATCAAATAAAAACATTCAGCTCCTGGGAAAAAGTCCAGACACGGTTAGCAGTGGTGACAAAAAGAGGACCTGCAAGTGGGTGTGTGTGGGTCAGACGCTCAGTTATGCCACCACTCTCAAATTTCTGTGAATTTTGGCCCTTGGGTTGAAGCATTGGAATGCTTTCATGTCGAACCGGAATGAGAGTATTAAAGCAATTCAAAACACGACCCTAATTCATTATAAGTCATCTGTTTCCTATAAGCGAGCACTAATTAATGACTGTAGCTGGGGGGAAATGAGAGGCTGTGCCGACGAGATGCAGAGAAAGAGGGAAATGGAGAAACCTTAGTGTGGCTTGCAGAATTAGAGGACTCAGAGATTTGAAGCATTACCTACTGTCACATGTCTCAAATGGGATTACTGCTCAAGCCAGACAAGAAGGCTACCTTCAAAAATCATTTGCGCTTTCACAATGTTTTGATTAAGATCAATTTGCTGAATTTGTTTGGTGACTGGAAAAGTAGGGTAAACAGAAAAGAGGGTTTCCTCTGTGTTTACTTTAACATGGAGGGAGCAGCGTATGTTTGTGTACCACTTATGACAGTAATTTTCTCAATCCCTGTGAGATGCATGGAAATGATTAAAGGAAAAATGTGCTCTGTGGTGGTCACAGTTGTTCTGGCAATCAGCAAGAAGAAAAAGCTTTTTAACTGTTTTTTTTTTCTTTGTGGTTCTTTTTCCTGACGTTTTTCTTGCACCTGGGCTCATCTTGATGAATTTAACATCATAGGAGATACTTTTCATGAACTTGTAAATAAAAGTGAAACCTGTTCTTGTACTTTCCTCTTATCTTTTTCTTTATACTTAAATAATCAAATGAGGCAGACCTTAACTAGAATTGCAGAAATCATCATCTGCATGGGAAAGCATTCAAACTTCTGACATATTCTGTTCAGATAATCATCGTCCAGCTCTCGTGAAACGGCAGGGTGAAGAGTTTGTCCTCATTCTGGACATTATGATTGAAATCAGCATCTAAACTCTGGGGGAACTCGAGATCAGCGGACTACAGAGCATCAAGTAGCAAAGAATAATCTTCTATCCATCTCCTCGTTTCTCTCACCAAATCTTCGAATACTCACACCCTATGAGCTGCAGACTGCTAGAATCTGTGTTTTCACAGCTGCTTCTTTCCAAGCCTCTCTCCACAGTACAAACCATTTCCTTCTTTACTACTACAAGGGAATAATATTACAGATGCCCCCAGGTACTGTACCGCAGCCCATCCTCAGCAGTGGAGGACAAGTAACCGAGCTCCTGGATGACCACGGCCTGACCGACTCACCGAACATCCGCTCTCACGGTTGCACCGGACAAGCTTGTGTTGACAGAGGAATATGAGGATGTCCTCACTGGAAGCATACTTTCCCTTTTACCCCCAGTGTAATACAGCTCAGATTCCCACAAAAGCACCAAGTTTTGGTTGCCTTCATGTGGCTGTCAGCAGCACTTGATTTCTTGCTGCCTAAAAGATCATGCAGTCCATTTTAACATCGGATTAAACCTCTGCTGAGAGACTGCTGACTAATGTAGATGTTTTATGTAACACAGTGCAGAGCAGTGGATGTGATGTTCAACGTAAAATACATTAAATAATTTCCAGTGAAGCAATACAACTTTTTTTTTTTAAGGAAAAACTAACTCTAACCCACTGTGCTACACGATGAGGATGAAGGAGTTTGTCATGGTGACTATTCAAGATGGCATCTATTTATTTTTCATTCTGATTGGCGGGCATACTTCAGTCTCTTCGCTGCTAAATATAACCGAGTTTAATAAATGTAAAATAAGCATTTTGTCTTCAATTACAAACAGTGTGTTTACAATGAACCAATTGAGTTGAGCCTGTAATAGCATTAGGTCATTGATCAAATCACATTCTATGATTTAAATCTAATTTAGTGGCAAGCTCTCATCACTGCTGTTTTTCCTATGCTTCTCATAGCCCATTTCCACCAATTTCCACAGGATTTAATGTATTAAAATGCAGATTTTTGGGGGTCGCCAGTTAACACTGCGTCCCAGCTCCCGATTCTGGTCCTGGAAATCATTCTTCAACTTCAGTTTTGAGCAGCTGGTCGATGCTACGTCTGCAGCTGCTCAAAGACGAACTTTGTCCAAATGGTCCCGTACAATAATATCCAGTTACTGGCTGAGGAAGTAAGGAAAATAAAAGCCGAATCGTTAGGGGGCGCCAAAGTGCGAAAATCTAGCAAAGTTTAGTAATGCAGCTTTAAGGTCAAAAAATTATGTTTGTCTTTAAGATTGTGCAGTTACAATAAATGTTTGTAAGTTCAGAGGTCATTATGATGAATTACCATGATTTTCAAATATTGATTTTCAGTTAAATAATATAAATGATTCTTAAAAATTGTTGGACTGAAATGTCTACCAGGATTTAGGGTCTCCAGAAATGTGGAGAGCGGAAAAAAATTAGGTAAATTTTTTTAGAAGTTAAAGAGCGAATAAGGCTCGTGTACCTCATCTGCAGCGGTGATATAAAAGAAATCAGAACGTAATGAAAATATACTGCAGACTTTGGAAATATTCACCAAAACCGAACGGCAAGCACAAGAAATCTTTTTACGCTTGCTTGAAGGGATTTTTGCCTTTTTAAAATTTTTTTTTTTCAGTTTTTCCCTTTGTGTCTTAGTTTCTGAAGTTTTTTACTAGTTTACTTTTGGGTAGCAGTTTACTTGCATCTCAAATTCTGCTTGCTTTGTCTCATATAGGATCATTTCTTTGCTATGGATTTCCTGCTTTCCTGCTCAGCAGCATTTTTCACTTCTCTTTCTGAGAAAGTCATTCAAATCTCTGTTTACCTTCATTTATTGCTTTGTCCTGCATTTGGACCCTTGACCTTCACCATACCCTGAAACATGACCCACTGACTCAATACTTCACTTTATGACAAAACACCAATAGCATTAAGTAAAAAACATTAGTACAACCTCAAAACTGCAAGCATGGCTGCTCTTATCCGTGTCACACTATGATATTAAATTATAGGCTCCATCCTTGTCATTAACACGCTGTTACATTGTAAAAAAATCTAAATATTAAAAAAGTTCTTCATGAAGTAAAAACACGCTGGAGCTGAATGAGTCATCTGGAGCCATTACATGATTTGAACAAAGTGTTTCTTGAGAACTGGATCTCTCTTTGTTACAAAAGATAAGAAATGTTTGCAGATATATCGTGCGTGTGAGTGTGTGTGTGTGGGCAATCTTTTTACCAGGGCTGTCATAAACAGGTGTAAGGTCAGAGTGACATTAGGTATCTCTCTCGGCTGACGCCTCTGATAAGTCTGGGATATGCAAACACTGTTTCTCTCCCACCTTCATCTTTCTTTCGCACACACTCTGAAATGGACTCACTCCATTTCCCATATTTTCAGGGGGTGTTAAAATTTTTATCAGGCACCAGTGATGCATTTCCACATTCACTCAGTGCAATCAGTAAGTGTGGAATAAATGAACTTGTTTTAATAGAATAGAGGAAATGACTCTACACACATTCACACCAACCCAACACTCAGCCTGCTCTTTCCTGTACAGTGTAACATATTTTTGGATGGTGTTTCTGGTCCCATATTGGATGCAGTAGGAGGATATTTTTAGAGGGATTCCCTTTCAGCATTTTGCCTGTCTCATATGTGACCGACATGTGTCAGTCCTATTTTCTGTGCTTTTTTATGCCTGAGCAGCAGTCAGTCCTAGTCTCTCCGGTGACTGTTGCTTTGGTTTGGCTGCACACACAGTGTAGCATATGGGTGTGGTAATAAAAGTCCTAAATTCACCGTAGGCTGAGAGTTAATTTTAGACCGCTTGAGTTGGCAACTCTGAGGCTCAGCAACGGACATATAGAGGGAAAAGAATGTGATAGCTCGAGCCAGAAAATGTCCCAAGTGTGAGAGACAGATACACAGAGTTGACATATAATCAGTCAAATGCATCACTGGTGTCATCAGCAGTGTTGTACCACACTATCAAGTTTCCGTTTTGCTGTTTACTGTTTGTAAATGATACAAGTAATGAATTGCTGCAGTCACATGAGGGCTGAATGATTAAGTGGACACTGATTTTTGTTCAGTACAGACACAAATGGGTCTCTGCATTCAGCGGCCGGGCAGTAAGGACCAGCAATGCCTCTGTTGTTAGAGATGGGCAGAATCAAATTAGACTTATGTATGGGATATGAAAGTCAGTGTTATCGGTGTGTCAACAGGTGGATGAATGTCAAATAGTGTCATGCAGAGTGATAGAAGTGTAGAACTCAAACTACTACAGCCCAAAGCCAACCAAAGAAGCAAAGGGAAGAAGACAAACAGACTCCATTAGCTGTCTGGAGGAATGACCAGGTGCTCCTGATCATCCTGATCAACTCCGCCCACCAATCCCTGCAAAAGAAAGCAGAACCAGGAAAAGAAAAAGAAAACCAAGCCCTACCAATATGAGCGGGCCATCCCATCTTCCAGCTGTGGAGAGAGTCATCAACACTGATAAACTGATCAACTTACTTGTATGTTCATCCCACACTGTCAGATAGAGGGGTACAGTAGGAATACACTTCTGTCCCCTCGGCTACAATCTGGATTTATCTACCCACTGGAGCACACAACTGGAACTCCAGCTAACTATTTGTACCCATCTGAGGGCCTGAAAGGTGCATTCATGTTTTCAAGTAGTAACTGGTACTGTTTCTTCTATATGTTAGCGTACAATATCGGCAAATTAGTTGTCTTGGGGGGGGGAGAAATGGTCAAATAAGATTTACTCATACATGAAGGCTTTACAGTTCCTTTATACATTCAAAGCAGATTTCAATAAATGGCTAAATAGTTGTGCAGTGTTGAAGAAAGAGAAGAATATTTAGATGCAAGTTTTGGATTGGTCATTTCAATTTTTTTTTTACTTTGCTTTTAGTTCATTTTTAAAACTTGTGTCGCATCATCCTCAGTTTGATCATTTCCCTTGATGTAGCTCAGGAGGAAGAGCAGTTGTCTGTAAGTCACAAGGTTTCTAGTTTGAGCCCAGTTTTCTCCCACCTGGAGGGAAAACTAATTTCAAATCCCCATTATCTGTTGAGAATTATGCAAAGAATGTGTGAAAAAGCTTCAAATATGTAGCTGGCGGCATTTAACTGCTGGTGGTTTAGGCGCCAGTTGTACGACCACATGCAAAATGTGAGGACTTTATCCCTACATCAGCCTGACCAAAGCTTGTGTGGTGAAAAATGTTTGCTCAAAGCCAGTGTTTAATAACAAGTTATGCACCAAATTGAAATAGATAAAAATCTCAGAATTTAGTGCCAGAAACCACCGTGGTCCCGAAAATGAAGCTTTCTCCCTGTGTTTGGGTTTGTGGGCGTTCAGAGGTGGTTAGGATGTGAGCCCTTTGGTGAAGCGCATTCATGCATAGAAGCGGTGAGGGTGTTTATGATGCTGGTGTTTTGTCTTTCTTTACCTCTTCTCCTTTCAATCTCTCTCTGTCACTCTCTATTTCTCTTTTTAGTCCAACGTCTCCCTCGCGTCTGTTTCTCACTTTGTAGGTTGAGTCTGAAACCCAACACTGGCACCAGGAGTCACCTTCCACGTGGCTCAAATGCCCACCACCATCTTTGTGTCCTACAGTCACAGGATTGAGGTGGGACAGGAGGTCAGGACTGAAGGCGGAGCTTTTGTACAGGGCCAGAACGTGGACCCCCCCCCAGCTGTGATGCTTACATAACTTCAGAAATTGTAGGAGGGCATTGGATGGTGGAGCACCTTAAGTCACACGATCAAAGGCTCACTGTTTGATCAGTGAAGGGGTTGAACTGTCAGGTGGACTCTACCATGACCTTACATAAACCTACATGACCTCCCCCTAAGCTCACTCCCCCACTCCTATTCCAAGGATTTGGTTTCAGAGGAGCCATGATGACGATTCCTGTTATACATCAGAGAGGCAGTGAGTGAGAGAAAAGGAATGGTTGCAATGAAAGAGTGAGTGAGACTGGAAAAGTGGTGATAAAAAGGTGTAAATAGAGTGATGAGGTGGCAGTGAAGAGAGCACACAAGCTGACTGGTTGGTGCTCTTCCTGGTTGTTGATGCATTGAATAAAAAGATTGATGGTCTTAGTGGGTGCATGTGGGAAAAGTGTTTTTTTTGTGTGTGTGTGACTGCAGGCTGTATTTGAAAGAGGGCATCAGCAGTAAAAAACCTGATCCTTGTCAGACCACCCACACTGCCTTCACCTTGTCAAATAGTGACCTATTAGCTGCTATAAGTGGTCACATGAGCATTTCCAATGTCCCCCCTTATCAATGCTAACAACCTAAAACCTTTGAGTGTTACCAGGATGCATTACTGTGCACACATATACAACCTATATACTGTATATAGAATAAATAAATAAATAAATAAATAAATAAATAAATAAATAAATAAATAAATAAATAAATAAATAAATAAATAAATAAATATTCAGTTAAAGAAAGTTTTCTGGGATTGAGATTTTTTTTTGTTTGGAAAGGGCAGATGAGGCCATTTATTATTTAGCTGAACCATTTAACAACATCTAATATGAGTACTTTAAGATAATTGTATTAATGAAGAACAATCCTCTCGCCAGCTGGTAAGTGAAAACGTGTTTTCACTTACAATAAAAGCTTTCAGTGGTCTTTGCTTTTCTTCTCAATGAGCTTAGGTCTAGCTGATACAATCTCCGCAATCAGGAACCCTCCACTCTTTATTTAATACGCCTAAAACCCATTTGCTGCTGCTGCAGTTCTTATTTGTAATTTTCAACACTGTACATTGTATTTTGAATATTTTACTAGAAAAAAAACGTAAATTACACAGATAATATTGTGATATTTTTTACTGTGCTTTAGACCAACTAACAGCTAATGGCTACCAGCCTGTGCATGTTAAGATGCTTCCCATCACGTACAAAATGTATCTAGTACCAGTGAACCACATAGCTGCTTTTATGCGTGTACCCTAACAGTGTGTCCACTAAAGGTGACACATGCTATCACAACATCACATTGCACTCAGTCATATTCTTTCAGCCAGTAGCCCCTGATGTAAGCTTGCACACATAAAATTCTTCTTGGTAACCAGATGCCACAGGCAGCCATGCAGGAGCCAGTTTTCGTGAACCCACAGAGAGTTATAAAAAGAGCAGAGTGCAACCAACAGGGAGCTCTCCCTCTGGTTCTTTGGCTCTGTCTATTCCCTTTATTTCCAGGGCCCAACACCCGTGGTATATCTTCCCATCATGTTACAAAGTATATAGTTACAGTAGGTGAGTTCTAAATATAAACACACTGTGAACTGTATAGCAAGTCCTAATATTATGTTGCATAAGTTGCTAAACCTTATTGTGCTGTCATGCTCTGGAGTTATGAAAAGTGCCCTTCTGTATGGAGATCATCCAGAGTATGGTGGACAGGGACGAGGAATTTTGACCGATGTCTACATCTTTGAACAATGCCATTAGCACTCTGTTAAAAACATTTGAAAGCACGACAGTAACATTGAGTTTATGTTTACGGAAGCTGACAGCAGCCATGTCTGCAATTATTCATTTTGATGCCATTATCTTGAGATAATAATTTAGTTATTTTCTTCTATTTCACGATCTCAAAATTCTGTTTCACATGATATGTCCATTTCCCCCCATTATCTAGCTTTTGTTTTCTCCACTTACTTTAACTTGTTATAATGAGATGATCAAGGCTAGCTCACCTAATTTCATTTCATTTTTGCATTTGGAAAGAATCTATAACAGTAAGTCAAGGCCTGCATGTGTTATTCAGTTTACTTACTAATGGCTTACCTCAACACTAACAAAGAAAGTTCTATTTGTTTTATCATAATCTTTAAAGATAGTTAACCTATTACTTTGACAGAAAATAACGCAAATTAGTGCGTTATCTCAGGAAAATGACCCTTATGGGAAAACAACATTTTTTATTCCATTATTTCCAGAGTGTAATCTTTGTTATCACGATTTGATTACATTACATTTTTTTCTTCAAGCATGAACGCTTTTAGTTTCCATAAATATTTCTTTACTTTTGATTCACATTTTAAGATAGAACAAGTTGGCTGGGACTGAAGCTGTTTAAGGTTCTTATTTTTGATGGATGGAAACATTTTAAACACATTTAGCTGCTTTTATGAATAATTTTGAGGTCAGAGTCTAATAAAGAAAACATAAAGTAATTTTTTACCTTCTTTTTTGTTATCTCTCAGTGCTGCATCCATCTAATGTATCTTGAAATCTGTTTTGGTTTCCACAATAATATAAGGGAAATATCTCGAGCTTAACCTCCTCCATGCTTCACTGTGTGCTTGCTTGCTGACTGGTCTTGCCTTGAGTTAACAAAATCCCCAAGACAAGAGTTGTGAGAAAGGACAAAAAAGAAAACTTAAAGCGTTAACTAAAGAATACAAAAACACTGTAGATGACTGAAACAGATGTAATACAAAATGTCTATCTGCCTTCTCTGTCTTGAAAACCTCTTTTTAGTCAAATGCATTAGAAAAAAAACACAAAACAATTTCCTTCTTTCTGCCCCAGTGTTTCACAGATGATATGAATATTGAATGGTTTTGTTTTGAACTTGACAGACTCCTGCTGAGCCAAGAATAATTTCCTGATGTATAACTAAACAGGATAAAAGATAACTGCACTTCATAATATTGAATAAAATAATACAAAGAGGGGAAAAGCATATTTGTATGTCTAGACAGAAGGGGGGGAGGGGGGAGATGAAAGGCAGCTCTGCCTGTAGTCCTAGAGTGCTGAGGTGTTGAAATGGCCCATTGAGCCAGAATGTCAGTAATACAGAGCAGATAGTACAGAGCTCCAGTCTGTCCACAGCTTGGAGCTGCTGCACTGCTCTCTCCCTCTTCCCACCCACCGACAACTCGGGGCCAGTGGAAAACATCCCACTGCACACACAAAATGCACACACATGCAACACTTCTGCACAGAGGAGAGAAGCAGGCAAGTGTCTGCATGCTAAAAGAAACAATAAAATTGTATCAGGTTATAGCTTCATTTTAAGCAAAATTTCAACTGTGTGACTAAAACCCAATTTGCCCACTTTATGGACACATGAAAATCTATTGCCATTGTGACAAATTCAAAGGAATCTGTTTCTCTGAAATGCCACTTTCTAAACAGAAAAATGCTTGGATAGCTCTCACAAGGCATACATTGTTCCTGGGGCCTGTTAAAATGCACATGGAGACATTGTTCAAGGGGGAAAGGCACTGAAGGCAAAATTTCAAGCAATCAATAGAACTTTAGAAGTGGGTGAACAAAAACCTCTTTCTTTTAATGAGGTTTTATTTTCTTTACACATTTTGAACATTTTAATGGCATTTGTTCTTTAGAAACTGTAAATTATAGGGGAAAAAATACAATGAGTAAATTAATACATTTTAATCTATAAAGATGCAGGAAAACTAGTCCATGTAATTGTCCCTTCAAGATTGGACAACTGCAAGTCTTTATTATTGGGCTGTCCCAAAAATGCTCTGAAAAGCCTCCAGCGGATTTAAATGCTGCCGTGAGGGTTCTGATAAAATTAGCATCATATTTCTCCAAGTTTAGCTTCTCTTTATTGGCTCCCTGTAAAATCCAAAAATGGAATTCAAAATTACTCTGTTCACATATAAAAGCTCTTAGTGACCGAGCTCCTTTGTATCTTAAAGATCTCATAGTTTCATATTTTCCCAGCAGAGCGCTTTGCTCTCAGACTGCAGCTTTACTTGTGGTTCCTAGAGTATCCACGACTGGCTCAGTAATTCTTGTCTATTATTAAACACTTAAAAAACAGTACGCATGATGTTCAGCAAACAACCTAAAAAAATCTTTCATTCCCATGTTTTTGAAAGGCGAAGAGCAGCCCCCATCGACACTGAATTGGCCTAAGTGGTACAGAAAATGAATGAATGAAAAATATCAAACACAATCAAATTCAACCTGCAGAATATTAAACAGACCAGACTGTCATTGACTGTAATATTAATGACTGCTTCACAAACTGGTCATTTGTGAGAGTAACTGCACTCAAACTTGGAGAATCACCGTCGGCCCAAAAGTTTTATTCACAGGAAAAGTTATTCACATCACTTCTGTCATGTCCTTGGTAAATACAAGTTTAAATCTTTTGAGAATCATAAGACAATTAAATCTGCCTTTCTATAAACAAAATATTAAATGGACACCACCACCCTTAGAGGAATACGTATGTCAAATTAAAATCTATCACTGGAAGGACCCCTGGAGTCACCACTAGAGAAGACTATGAGGTCCCCATACAGACAAACCACTTTTGGATCAACTCTGCAGTGCACAGATACATATACTGTACATGCAGCTATGTGCCGTACAAATCTGCCTTAAGTATTGGTGTTTCGTGCCTGTATTGTCTTAGTATGTGCAAGACATGTTTACATCATTATAAGATGTAACACAGTCGCTTATCATTCAGTCATACAAGATAAGTACAGAAACAAAGAGTTTTGCACATCTATACAGATGTATAGATATGTAAAAATCTTTGTAGTATTGTGTTTTATCTTGTGTTACAATCCAACTTCATGTACATGAAAAATAGAATTTAACTCTTGCACTGAAATCATGCACTTAGTACAATATTTACTTCAACCGGTTTACACTTTACTTTTTATATGTCTGTACATTTATTATTTATAGGTTGTTGAGGTTTGTTTGTGATCTGCCAAGTGACAGCAGATGTGAATTAGCAGTAGTGCTAACTCTGCCCACATTTCCTTTTTTTAATCTTTACTAATATGCAATATGTCTTTGTTTAGATAAATAAATTACAAAGGAAAAAGATTGGACTAAACAACTTTTCTATCTGATAAAGTTTATAGTTAGGACTGGCTTGGTGACACTTAGCCATCCCTGCCATAGGATTAAACTGCTGGGGGACTTACAATGATGCACTGAGCCTTTCACTGCATTTTTCTCTCTTTGTCCATTATTCTCTACATATAGATATGTCGCATTGCTCTTGTCAATAATTTGTGCTTCTCTTTTTCTTTCTCAGCAGGTATTCCTAGCTCTCCACCCCCATTTGGTCGAGGCAGACTGTCTGCCTCCCTTATTTTGGTTCTGCTGGAGGTTTTCCCTCCTGTTAAAAGGGAGTTTTTCCTATCTGTCACCTGTCACCCTGTGCATGCTCAGGATCGGGGACTAAATCAAATAATGAAATCATTATAAATTGGACTCATTCATGTAAAATAATGAAATTGATTACAATTGGATTACGGTTAATTGAACTGTATATTTAAAAGTGCTCTGAGATTAGTTTGGCACTATATGAATAAAGCTGACCTGAATTGAACTGAATTAAATCATTGTCTTGAACCAAAGGAACAAGTTGTAGGGATACTTAATACGATAGCACAAAGTAAGCAGCTTGCAAGAGTTGAGACATTACTCATATAGGGTTGTGCAACCAGCACAACACCCTTGGGTTAACAATCCAAAGCCAGATATCAATGGTTTGTTAAGCATTAACTCCATATGAATTGCATTATGTTTTTTCATCTATTTTTTTTTATATATGGGGGAACAGAATTTACTGACTGTTCATAAGTCAATGCAACAATCCGTCAAACCAGTCAATGAAAGGCATGTCATACAAACAATGATAGATCTCATATAAAGTGTCTGTATTCTATTCAGTGTGCTGAGAGGAAACCAGCCCTTCAGGTTTAATGAGAGAGAGAAAACAGTAATGCACACCACTCACCCTGTTGATGATTGAGCTTCCACTAAAGCCCCAGCTGATTAAAAGCCACCACAGCGTGACAGCACAGAGCTAATATAGCCTCCAGATCCAACTGCTTGTTGGAATCCAACATGGCCGTACTGTTCACAGTCTGAAGAAGAAGACTTTAATCTCTCTCAGGAATATTGTGTGGGAAAGTCATGTTTTTTTTTCTTTTGTGAAAATGATGGCAACTTTTAGAAAGATGTTACAGTATTAACATTTTATTCAATTCAAGAAAACATTGCACTTGAAATGAATTTATCATTACTGAAAGAAGTTCAACACTCAGCTGTCCCATATACAGGGATCTTTTGACAGTTCTTAAAATATGGTACAAAGGTACTTTTTTAATCCAAAAATGTATTTTTCAAACTGAATCATTTATCAGTGCAGGTACACCTTCTACATCAGGCCTACTCAAGTCGGTCCTATGGGGGCTACAGTCCTGCAGGTTTTCAACATCCATCCATCCATTTTCTGTACCGCTTAATCCAGTTCAGGGTTGCGGGTGGGCTGGAGCCTATCCCAGCAATTAT
>JAOXYM010000012.1:22843818-22863487 GCA_028567055.1 Leptatherina wallacei | reverse complement strand
GTGACTTAGAACATTGTAAGAGACTATTCCAAGGACTTATAAAAGTGATTTTTGCATAATATGTCTCCTTTAAAGTTATGCTGCAGAAATATGAGGAAGAACTCAAAGTAATGCAGGAAATGATGATGAACTGATATTGATTTTCTTTTTAACATTTCAGCCTTGTATGAAATGGGCAACTACATCAGGACAGTTAATACTGTGAATTATGGCGTGTCACTCATTATTAACATCTTGGAAATTCAAACCATGCAACATCAAAAGCATGTGCGGAACATAAATGACATGACAACTGCCTCAATATTTGTGCAGACGAGCAATAAAACATTTTGTTATATAGCTTTAATTCCAGTGAGTGTTTCATTTCCCCATTCATTATTTGTGTCTTGATATGTGTTAATAGGACAATTTCTTCTTCAATGAAAGGACTCAGAGAAACTGATGGTAGTAATAACAGAGGAACATTTTTGCCGTAATGATTGTGATTCATCCTTTATCATCATCAGAACTGAAATCAAGCAGAGAATCTGTTGGCTGTAGCTGTGTCATTGTCTCGCTTTGCTCTCCAAAAAATACTTTGGTGATCAGATTTTCTGCAAAACAATAATTGCACTTGTCACTTCCATACACACACACACACACACACACACACACACATCTATAAGTCTGAGCTCTATGCTCTATGAGTTGTCTCCATGTTATTACACTGAATGGGTGTGCAAGAGAGCAATTTCATTCAATCTAACAAGTTGTGGCAAGAGGTTTTGGTGTGGCACCACAAATACACCCACTCCATGAATCCTGGTTTGTGTCTCCATGTGTGTGTGAGTGTGTGTGTTTGTGTGCAGGTTGAGACATGGGCATCTAAACACAGCTTGTTTACCCACAGCTGTGTTGAGCAACAGCTCAGAAATGTATCCTCCTTAAGGCCTGAGGCCAGAAAGCGGCTGCAGAAAATAAGAGCCTCCGTCAGCGTGTGTCACAGCAGGAAAGTCTGGTACACAAAGATCCATCAACGAGATTCTTAAGACTCTATCAGCAGTGATCAATTCTATAGTCTGTGTCTGTGTCTGTGTGTCATCCGTGACAAACATAGAATCGAAAGGGATTGAAACTATGATGAAACTGTGATGGAGAAAAATGTGAAGAATTTTCTTTTCTCTAGTGTCAGCAGGGCTTTTCCACAAGTCTTACTGTACATGCAACTGCTTCCATGCTCTTCTGACCTCATGTGAGAAAGGAAAGGAATGAGGTTTAATGTGATGGAGGCCACAGAGAGACGTTTAAACATTAACTTACAAGATATGACCAGACCAGATCGGGAAGTGTCCAGCAGTGGAGAGAGGTCCACCTCTGAGAGTTTAAAGGTCAGTTTTTTGTTGACGAGGTGATGTCAGCGTGAATAAGATGGCTGGGAACAAGAGCACAAAAGTGTGAGAAAATGAGTAAGTGATTATCTGAATGAGTGAAACTGAATGACACGTGACACATAGACTCAATGACAAAATCAAGTTTGAATATGACTCTGAGACAGAGGTTGATTAACACCTATAATCCCATTGGTGTGAGCTTTACTTTAAACCAGTGGTTCCCAAAAGTGGGGTCCCTGATTCCCCAAGGGGGACCCCAATGAGCACATGGGTCCACAAGGTTTTGACTGTACAAAGCCTTGTGTAATTGTTGAAATTATGGCCATATCAACACAGAGATGAGTTGAGGTGCATCCGCTTAGTTTGAATGTTTTAAATAATTTAAATCATGCATTTTGTTCACATGGAACCGGCCTTGTGGGATCCTGAAAACACTAACGTTAAAACAGGTTAAAAAGTGAATAAATGGGGGTAATCAAAATCTGCTATATAACAATATTTCAAAACATATATTCTTAGTATATAAATAAAAAAACTTCTTTGTAGGCAACATCTTGTGTATCCAATCAATTTGTGCAGGTCCTGTGTGGTTTAGTGAGGTCAGTAAGGTCTATGGTAGTAGAGTAGTTCATATCTATCTTGGTAACTTCAGCTTTTTCCTGCACCATTTCATTTATGAAACATCCTGAGAAGATGTTTTGACTCTATTTAAAAAAAAAGAAAAAACGTAGGGCTACATGTTGATAGCTACCTTATCTTTGGTTTTTATTAAAGGGCAGGACTCAGCCAGAATGAATCATTTGTGATGAGAAACAAGCTCATGAAAGAATAAACCCAAGCACAGTTTCAGCACAGGGGGTTCACAGCTTTTTTGATAGTTGCATGAAGGGGGTCCTTAAAGAAAACAACATAAATACACTATTTGGATCAGCTACCAATTGTTCATATGCAATACATTCATCTCCTAGTTCCCGATGGGAAATTGCAACTTGATTGCTTCCCCAGATAAGGAGTGTTATTCGTGTGGAGAAAAACAAATCTTCAGCCTGACCTCAAACTCTAACATGGCTGTTCCCCATGTAAAAAGTTGTAGTTATAACATATTTGAATCATGCAAATAGTGTATTTGTCTTGTTTTTTTCCCCGTTACTGTTTGCATCATATTTGCATGTTATGCAGATGTGCAGGACCTGCCCAAGAAGCTTGAAAAAGGACATTTATGAGAAAGGGATTTAAAGGCAAATATATTTTCCCAATCTCACCCAATTGGTTTTTACCCCTAAACCTTACCAGTCGGTCGAGGTACCAAAACCTAAAAAGAAAACAAGGAAAAATCAAAAAGGGAAGTCTTAAATAGAATAAACTGTGAAGCATGATAAGCCAATAGGACTAAGCACTGCACAATATTTCTGTTGAAGCTGGAGGATATTTGAATAACTGATATTGAAAGCAAGACTTCTTGTTACATACACTGGTCACTGATTTGCATGCAGAGAGATTTTTGAAAAGCAAATTTGTCATCAAACAATATCCAGTGTTTTGAAGGATGTATTTTTTTTCCCCTGTGCAAGGTTTGCAAAAGGTTGGCATAAATGTGTTAGGTCCGTACTGCGTGGACTTCGGTTTCTATAGCTTCCAAGAAATAATTTTTGATTCACAGAAGCCAAAATGATTTATTTCAAGTCTATCTTACTAATCTGATCTACCTTAAAGCCCCAGTGTGTAATAATTACTCCCATATTGTGCTGTGCTAATTGAATGCAAACAACTGAGACGTGGTCTCTGGCACATTGCCGTTTAAGCACGTTACTACCACTACCGAAGCTGCAGAGAGTCACAAATATGAAAACGGAACACGTTACTACCCAACACTGGTTTGCATGTCCCTCTCCCTCATGAATTGTCTCCATCTAGTAAACGCTACGCTGATGTTAACTCTCGTTTTCTCCCGGTTATTAATCCTTTTTCTTTTCTTGGCTATTTTTCCTCCCTCTCGTGGGGTAAAGAGTATGGATGGTCCTCCATTTCATTGGAAAATGGTAAGTTGAATGATCGCGGTCGGTTGCTTGTTTCTCCGCCTCCTCCCCCGACAACACACGGGGATTCACTGCTAAAACACGTGGGGCTAACAAGTTTGTCGCGTTTCAGCTACAGTATTCAAAGATGGCAATGCAACATGGCAGTTGGGTACGCCGCCACCTATGTATTTATAAATGACTCATTCTAAGCCACAAGAAAACTTTCATTTGGATCCTATTGTGATTAAACAAAGATGAAATGCGTATTTATGAAAGCGATACTTGATTTTTGCAAATGAAAGCCAAATTAGTTACACTCTGTACCTTTAACAGATTCACTTAAAAGCTACTTATAACAACAAATTTTCTTTCTAAATATTTTTTCTGCCCAAATTGCATTTGTAGAAGTCAACATCCAATGTGACCGTTTCTTCATGAAGATTCCCTAACATTTCATCAGCAGCCTTTACTCCAGGGGAGAGGAGAAAGAGTAAACAAATCCAAACAAAAAGCTGTCTGACCATCTCACCCAGCAGGTTCAGAAAGCCGGAAATACATATAAGGCGCTGACACAGTGAAGGGTTTGTACAACTGGAGTGGGGCCAATTCAAGACATGGTCTGTCACTAGAGTGCAGCAGACTGTCCTCCACTGCAAATCCTTTGACCTCTGGGGAATGGGCAGCTCGTGAATAACTCTCCACCTGAACTATACAGCTTCAGCTCTCTTTGCTGCGCCCAGTGTTTGTCTTAGAAAGAAAAAGGAGAAACTGGGGCCTTGGCAATGCTGATTGGTTTTGACAGAAGCACTGAGACTGATTACAGATCTTCTGTACAGCATGTAACATTGTAACCTATAAGTGGGAAGAATCTGGCTCAACTCTGTTTAAATGCATGGATCATACGGTTTTTGTTATTCCACTACAAACCTGTGACTTTCTTAAACCAAAAAAAAAGATCCAAACAAGTAAGTCATTGTTACGTTAAACAGTGCCAAATTACTTTGTGCTTAACCAGAGTAATGAGAAGATTTAAAGTAAATCTAGGAGCTGCCTCTAACATTCCCAGAGCCTCTTTGTAGTCACATCTTTTAAATAAATGCTTGCTTTGAGTGATGAAAACTAAGAGAATCAATTATCATGTATTAAACTTCAAGTCTTTGTTTGATCCTTTTTTTAGATAAAGGTTCATTAAACTGACTAAAGTGCAAGCACGCACACAAACTAAATGGTTTCACACACACACATACACTAAAGCTGGGGGGGGGGGATTTCTTTAACACCAGTTAGGTCTAAGCAGATATGGGTGGTCCTTGCTTGTCATTTCATCCCCACAGGCGAGAAGGAAAACACAAAGCACTATGGGAAATGAAACCCTCCATAATGGCAAAGCACAAGAGGTGCTGTCAGTCTGGCAGGAGACAAGTCGTGAACTCTGAGCAAAGCACAAATCACTCTGAGGTGGGAGTTTAAACTGTCTTCAAGGCAGCAAAAAAGAGGAAGAGCCAAAGTGAAAATATACAGCAGAGAATAAATCCCTGTGTCACAGCAGAGGAAGTCACAGTTTTTGTTTCATTTTTCTGTACCTGGACAGAATCACTTTGCTCTAATCACAAGGTGATGAATATCAGGTTTCTGTGGTGAGTTGCTGTCAGGTTGACATCAATCAGAAGTTGTTGCATTTGATTTGGTGCCTTTAACTACCTTTGCTCTGCTTATACTTAAGTCCAAACCACAGGCCTCAGCAAACACACTGAGCAAACAGGCAGGGCTGCTGTCAGGACCCGAGAGAGCCGCTTGTTTATGCTACAAAAACACAGAGTGCAGGGCAAAAGGCAAAGTGTGGAGATGAATGCATCTGAATGAAGATGAATGTGACAAGAAATATAAACAGCTGTTATCTCTCTGTCCTCTACCCCAGCTGTGACCTTTCCTGTCTTCTATGGTTCTGTCACTTGGTTGTGTTTGCTCCCATGCTGAACCAGACTCTCCCTGTGACCATTGCACACCTTGATTAGTCAATAAATAACACGGAGAACTAACACACTGACACAAAGCATTGATTATATCTAAGCCCATATCTCTTTTTTCTCATGGTGGTTACCGTTGAAACTCCTGCTCCCTGGTATTTGTCTGACAAAGCTGTGACTCATGTGCACCAGGCATATCCACACCAGAGACAGACTATTGACTGTCTGTGCACAAAGTTGACTTCTGATGATATTTCATGTTTAAATGAGCCCAACAGAATATGGACCCACACATAAATAGATAAAGAGCAAAACACTAAAAGTGTATCTCGCAGAATGTGACAGTCATATATCTTACTGTTACACATTAAACAAAAGCAATTCTCTTGTTTACCTATTGACTGTTCACACAAAGTTACATGGAAGTGTAAATGTCAGAGGAAGCAGCGTGCAGGTGAATCATGCTGATTACAGCCGAGAGTGAACAAGCAACTTGCATGCAAAGCCAACAGCTGTGGGGCCTGAGGGTAGTCCCAGTTAACGTCCACATAACCACTTCATGATTTAAAATCTACACTCGCTATGTTGGTCCACTGCAGGTTTTAGATGTTTCCCTGCTCCAATACCAGATTCTAATCAAATGGGTCAAACAGCTTATTGTCAAGTTCTGCACAAAGACCCATTCAATTTAGTCAGGTGTGTTGGAGGAGGTAAACATCTAAAACCTGCAGGACAGGGGCCCTCGAGGACTGAAGTTTGACATTCATGGTCTAAAATATAATAGTTTCCCAAGAAAGACTGACATGTGAATTTTTTGGTCATATTCTTGAGACAGAATTTCTAATCCATGGCTGAGCATACTGCAAGTGTTGCCCCTATAGGCTGTCATAGCTGTGCTGACTGACTCAGCCTACACTAATCCTGCTGACCAATCATAGCAAAGCAATACTCACATTGTTCAAGTCTTTGATCCAAAGAACAGACCATTAAGTATTTAGGCAGGGGGGTATTTTCTTAAACCTAATAATGCAATTTTCTTGACTAAACTTAATTAAGGAATTGAAAACAGCACATGAACCCTGGTTTCCTAAACAAAAATATTCCACCAGTATGTCCTTTGTCTCTTTAGATGGACTTCAAGTGGCTTTTTATATCAGCAAAAAGATTGACACATGAACGTTTTAGGATGTGGATGTTTTGCACTGTGGGCCAATGTTACTATTACCCTTTTAAGCATGTGACTCAGCTGGTCCTTACTTTTTAACAACAACCCACTGAAATCTTTCCTTAATTTGCACTCCTTTCAGTAGCATAGGTATATTTTCCTTTTGTTTGTTTTGGCTTAATTCAAGCTAAAAAACCTTTTTGGTTAGGTTAAAGGAAACCCCATAATTAGGGTTTTTTGATTCAGTTTAGTTTTATTTATAACCCATAAGCCACCAGCAAAACACATCTAACCTATATTTATTATACAAAAATATGCAATTGGTTGTGTGAACAAGTGCATGTGAAACAACCCGCAGATTTGTAACCCAGGCAACCTACAAAATGGGGATCTTGTAACGTGATGTAAACCTTGTGACTGAATGTTTTTTTATTCCAAGCCATGATGTTTTTCTAACCTTAACCAAGTAGTTAAGATTGCCAAACCAAACCAGGCAGCTTTATTGCCTAATAAAAGGCAATGGAGCCCATCCCAGCTTAATCTAGCTCTGTTGGATTCACAACAGAGGTCATCTCAAGACACCCAGCAAATGGAGCAAACTTGTTCAACTTAAGTCAAAATGTATACAATCCAATAAAATCCTATTCAGTCCCATTCAATCTGACTGTATTTACATAAAGCCAAATTATAGAAGTTCCTTTGAAAAAGAAACCAAGGGTTGGCATCATATTCTCAGTTTGACTTAGTCCCCTGTCTTGAGCATGTCAAGTGAGGGAAAAGCTCCCTTTTAACAATGATATGCAACAATGTGACAAAACAAAAAAGCTAAATGCTGAATATATGACAGAAATGACAGTTTACAGAGAGCATACGTGGAGAGTAAAAAGAACATTAGCTCTGTCTAATGTAAACACTGGATATAAGCTTCCTTAACAAGTAGAGTCTCATGTGTCCCTTAGACAGCTTCAGTGCTGCTTTTCCAGTTCAGTCTATTTTCCAGGTAAAACCCCAGGTATCTGTAGCCCTCCGCTACCTCCAACTCCTCCCAAAGCCTGGAAATTGTGTTTGGCTTGTTTCTAGTCCTCCTAAAACCTACATTATTTATAGTCTTGTTTATATCCAAGATGAGGAGAATGTTTCCACACCATGCGACTAGAAAGGGACGCTGAATATGACCCAGCTATCCATCCCAACCTCTTCCTATGAGGGTGTCACCATTGTGGAGCTGTCTTCTAAAATCAAGAAAATTTTTGTTCTCTTCTATTATTATGCTAAACATACATTTATACAACAGAATATTTAAAAAATCTAGCTACACAGAGCACAATTTTGGACCTTTTTAGAAATGTAAGAATCCCAACATGAAAACATTGAGATGATATGTTCTAACGATGGATCTTTGCCACACACAAAAGCATGGGACCACTACTGCTCACATCTAAGAGCCACCCAACAGAAATGCCACATCAAACCAGCCAGAGTAGATTATGGTAAAATGTGTACAACAAAATGATTGGGACTCAAAAGACCACTGTAAAGGCAATCTTAGTCTTGATCCCAACTGAGGAGGTGGTGAGGAAATTCCTGCTTATTGCTTTCTGCATTTTCTTAAAGAATATATAAACATAATATTACATTTCAGCTGTGAGATAAGTGAATCTGACAGGAAGTTGGAGAACTGTTTTTCATAATTACCAAGGTCTGGTAAAGTTGTGGTCATCTGTTGTGACAGTGATTAAAGATGAAAGACAGTAAGGAAGGCTGATGCTGTCTTCTCCATCCAGGCAGAATCACCATATATTAAAACCAGATGTCACCAGGCTCAGCAGAAGTAAGGTGCATTATGGATCAAAATTTGAGGTCTGGATGGCATAATTGTAATTATTCTGAGCTCATCCATCATCCGGTTGAAGGTTGTTCTTATCATGACAGAGAGATGTAGGTTCACGTGAGCAGCAGAACAAGCAGTTTGTATTTATGTATACAATGTGTGAAAATCAAACTGGAGAATGGTCATCTATCTGTGAGGAGAAGATTCCTGCCTGGGAGTCTGAAGAGAGGCGTTGTGAGTGTGGAAACTGCAGTGACGCTCCCCGCCGGCTCAAAACAACAGCCCTGCTGGGACCAGCCTCTCTGTGGTTTGTTTACACTGAGAGCTATTCCAGACGGCAGGTGCACACGCCAACGTGCACGGTTTTTTGCGTGTAAGTTTTTTCGCCTTGAGAAAACATATATTGCTCATAGCTGAAAAATTGGGGGGTGAAATGAGTCCACTTCTTTGGTTCTGTTGCATGCGCATAAACACACGCAGACACACCTGTGCTATCTCCCTTCCTCTTTTCCTGACCCAGTTTGTGCAGCTGGCTTGACAAGGCTGTACGAACACAGCAAGAATGAGCCAGAGATTTTAGCAGATCACAAATGTGTGCCTGAATTTCTGCGTCTGTGCACACAAACATGTTTGGGTTCTCATACTTTTGTGTCTGTGTGTCTTTGCATGGCAGGATGTGAAGAGGGATTGCTCTACAAGGGGGGGGTTGTAGCACTAAAAAATGAATCATCAGCAGGCAGCTTGGCTGTCTCAAAGCCTCCGGGGATCTCAGTGTTCTCAGAAGCAGAACTCTGATTGCAAAACTCTTCAATCAACTCTTACAAATGTTAAAGTGTCTGTTCAATAATGTTCTGGGTCCACCATCCATAATGCAAAGGTTAGAGTTTTGATCCACAGTGTCAAAGTAACTTCACTGAATGAATGACAAGTATAAAACAGAAACACAGGCAGCCATCCCCAAATTTAATGGTCACAGACTTTGAAAGAATAATCCATCTTCCTGAACGGGTGATGAATGAGAGCACATGGAGGAAACATTGAGCAGGCCCAGTCACAATACAACCTTTTTTTTTCTAACTTTGAACAACTCAGACAAACTGATTCCATCTTGATACAAAACTCACAAAACCAAACAGATCTGCAAACATGCCAGTTGATTTTTCTTTTCTTTTTCTAAGTTGCCATGGTGTATCTGAAATGAAGTTATCAGTCCAAAAGAGTGAATTTATTTTAAAACAACCTGCTCTGAAATAACTTGGACTTGGAGGCCGGTTGCTTCTGTGGAGTCCATTAATTTCTGATGGACACCTTGTCGGGCATTATCCTGCTTATACCTTGGTCACTTACGAAATAAACAAATATTAAATCAATGATTAATACCTTAATGTTGGTTTTTACTGTTAAAATTGTAAGTTTTTCACAAGAAGTGGCTGAGTGGACTATTTAAAATCTCTCGAGACACCTTGCCAATGTAACTGGCTCTGGCCACAGAACCTGTAGCTCGGTCGGCCGCAGCTGTTATTTTAGGCCTAATCAGTGGAGGGAAGTGGAATGATTGTTTAACGATATGTTATGTGATACAAATTATCATTTCAAAGGGCAAGTGCACCTCTTACCGCTTGTGTGCGTCCAGAGGAAGATGCAAAATTTTGTTTCAAAGAATCAAAGTCCACAGATAGTTTCCTTAATCGTTTTTATTGCAAGAAATTGCCCTTGATGGTGAAATTTGATAGATATACCGGCATGTCCATCATAGTGGAATAGTGGACGTTTGTGGCCCCCGACCACTGCTGGTTGGGACATTGTGGGACGACAAAATGTTGCTCCAGCCTCGTCTCTCCTGAACTGACGGAGCCCAATAAGCCTGTGGCAGCTTTCACAGCGATGCCCTGTCGCACACATGATCTGCTGTGTCTTCAAATTCACCAAATACGTTAAAGGAAACTTTAAAATCACTCATGTTTTGTCTACCGTTTTGCTGCTGTGATAAATAAACTGTGAAATAATATATGTTCTGAGTTTCTGTTGCCACGGTTTCCAACTAGTGTTTGAGCCAGTACAATAATTTAAAACAATCAGGCTTTTGACTGTAACTTCTTATTGAGGATTTGCATGTGACGTCACCAAATCACGTGACCATGCTTACGTAGCTACAGCTTGCCCTGAACAGTCTATTCGCTAGCATAGGTTTGGAAGAGTCCTTTTTCATCTTTTCTTTTTTCCTTGAAAATAGACAGCACAAATTGTCTCCCTGATGTGATTTCTCTTTCTGACAACACCAAGCATCTGGATAAATGATGTAAGCCCGTTATCTGGAGAAAATAAATAAATAAATTGAATACGACCCCTCAGTCTTGAGTGCGGCTAACTATCCAAATGTTTGCTACCCGGACATATCGCTATATTATCCATAATCCCTCCTCCACTGGTGTTGAATTGAAAGCGTACAAAAGCCTGGAAGCATACAAATATTTTACCCGTGCGTGTTGTGAACAGGTTCATGGTGAACTTTGTTCAAAAAGCGGGAGCTTTGTATTGACTGCACAGTAAGTTTGAGTGGCCTTCCTAGTACCATATACAATTATATATATCTACAATTAGAAAAACATCATTCAGATGTGTCAAACAGTGATCGTCTGCCAGAAACTGATCAAGCGGCCGCGGGTAACTCTCGGTGCTCGGGTCACAGTGAAGGAACAACATGCCCGAATATCATTTCTCATTACAGCACATCTCTTTGTCTGCACTTGCTATTAATCCGCTAAAGCAGAAACTTGAAGCGAAACATACGTTTTCTGTTGAAGTGGACATATTGTCGCCTGCATTTTCGTGTCACGTCGGTTTTGTCATCGAGAGAACTGAGCGACCCACGGCTGCTTCATCAGGTTCTGGCAGATGATCACTTTCTGGCACAACATCCCAAAAACTTAAACGTAAATTAGATGTATTATTTCGTTTTTGTTTCCCTATTTATTATTTGTTTTGAGTTGAAAATAAAATAACAATGGACGGATGATACACGGACCGTCCTCCCGATCCACATTTATGTTCTTCTGGGGTCGGCTGGGAATCGTTAAAAAGACTTCGCTGTTGTCTTCTCTTGTCTGTTATGACTAATTAATATTTCCCAATAATGTTTTCCATGCAAACACTCGCAGGACACAAAGGACACAAGTACACACACAGTCACGTGGTTTCGTGACGTAGCTGCAAATCCTCAATAGGTGTTCTATAACACTTTAACGGACACCCTGCAGCCAATCAGAATCGAGTATTCACCCAGACCATGGTATAAAGTAAGGATTAAACAATGAGGACCCATGCATTATACGGTTTTAATGCACAACGCGGAGTCAAGAAAACCACAATGTGCAGTGGAGTGGTGTTCCTCCGGGAAGTGAATTAAAACCGTATGATGCACGAGTCCGAGTTGTTTAATCCGCTTATACCATGGTCCCACACAGTAAACATCTCATAACAAATGTTTGTTTTTTTTACACAAAACTTGTTAAATACTTTTAAGTATAGGAACTATTCTATGTTTGCCTCCAAGCACTTTTCATGCTAAACAAACGTTCCATGCTACAGGGCCATTCTCTCATTCACCCGTGAAAAGCCAGCTGATCTGAACCAGTTGATGAACATGTTGATATGGTGACGCCCGTAATTGAGTGATATAACTGTGATTTAACTTGACGAACTACGTGTGCATATGTACGAAAATAACGCACGCCAGTTGGCATTAGAATTCTCACTGACCATGGTATAGACCAGGGGTGTCCAAAGTCGGACCTCGAGGGCCACAATCCTTCAGTTTTTCCATGTATCCCTGCTCCAACACACCTGACTCAAATGAATTAATCATGGTGCAGAACTTAATAGGCTGCTGGATCCATTTAATTTGAGTCAGGTGTGTTGAAGCAGGGGCATATTGAAAACATCCAGGACAGCGGCCCTCGAGGACCGACTTTGGACACCCCTGGTATAGACGGTTTTAATGCACAACGCGGAGTCTAGAACCCCACGACGTGCAACGGAATATAATGTATGATGAATGGGTCCGACTTGTTTAATCCACTTATGAACCCACTCAGTAAGCATTTCATAATAAATATTTATTTTTTTCCACAAAACTTGCAAAATATGCTTATGCAAAGGAAAATTTTATGATAGCCTCAATGTGCATTTTCTGCTAAACAACTGTTCCGTGCTACAGTGCGTTTCTCTCATTCACCTGTCAAAAGCCAGCTTATATGAACTAGTTGATTAACGCTTTGCTATGGTGACGCCTGTAGGATTTTCACTGAGCATGGTATAAGTTAATGAACAGCCTGAAGGAAATATCAAATTCATAGTCCAAGTTTTACCTCTCTTTTCTTAGATGTTAGAAGTTCACCTAGAATATAATAGTCATATTTGTTGATTAAAGTAACTGATTAATAATCATTATACTTTACTTTAATAAATATGTTGTTATAACTTTAAAAGAGAAGTTGTTGTGTGATCATTTGTTTGTGATAACTGCTGGTTGCGAAGGTCAGTGCTTGAATTCATCACCTTTATTATCTGCCCATGTGTCATATCTGTCCAAGATTGACACATACAGAGATAATCCTTTAACATCGATATTAAAGCATACTTATTAGTTCCAAATACCCTCTGGTAATGTTTTACATTAATAATTTATCACAGATAATTATTAATAATCATCTAATAACTATTTAATATTGGATAGTAGCTACTCATCCTCATCACAATGTGACGCCTGCGACACATCCTGCCGAAACCTAGTTGGAACCACTACCTGGTACACAGGATCACACACAAAGGTATCCCCATGTGGCATCCATTTCCATTTCCATCCACCAGGTCATTCCTCAGCAGATAACCCCTCACAACACTCCTGCTATCGGCACCAGAAAGGACCTCTTGAAACAACTCACTGAGTGTTGAATCAGCCCGTTGTTCGGTGCCAGCTCACTAGAAGAAACAGACAATTAGCCAGGGATAGACACGGAAACAGCCACACAACCATCAGTGTTACCACCTTCAACTTCAGAGCAATTCTTGCCACCCATAGCTCTTGTAACTGCACAAGCGGAAAAACACCTCTTGAAACTGCAGCGCGATCTCATCAGGCTCTGCAACAGATGGACAAGAAGTTACAACAGGGGAAGGCAAACTACTAGCCCAAACTTTATCACCTGCAAGGTCATTTCCCAAAATGACATGAACTCCCTCAACTGGCAAAGCAGGACGTACCCCATCAAGACCTCACCCTGTACCAGGTCACAGCTGAGTTCCAACCTGTGCACCGGAACAGGCAGGACTGAGAGCTCCATCCCCTTCACTAGAATATAATCCCCTGTACAGGAGTCCACAGAAAATCGCACGACAGAACTCACAATAAATGAGCTACAAGCACATGTATCCCTAAAAATCTTTACTGGTACCTTATTTCCATCACCAACCAAAGACACCAGGCCATCCGACACAAACGGCCCAAAGTCTGAGCGCTCCAGGCCACAGCTAGTTCCAGGGTCCACCTTGGCAGTGGAAGGAGAGACACAAGATTTAACAGGCCTGATATTTCTCATAGGTCCTGTTCGCACCAAAAGGTCCATTTTCTGATTCGAACCAAAGCGAACATGATACATTGTTGCAGTTTCTCAATTCTCCTCAAACCCAGTGCGTTCTAGACCCTCCGCCAATAGGTTTATGAACCGCTGTTTGTTGACACTGTTTGACAGGAATTCCTGCTTTTTCAGCTTCAATGGCATGGTTGATGTGAACATTACTTCGCATCCAGCAGTTGCATTCCTCCGTTTATGAGTACCATCTTTTGTTGACGGTTGGTTGGTGTATCCATCAAACACAATGACCACTTATGGTCCGTAATGTTTACTAACATAGGAAATGTACGTTTCCACAATTGCCCCATACGTCTTCC
Organism: Leptatherina wallacei; assembly: GCA_028567055.1. Classification (NCBI taxonomy): domain Eukaryota; kingdom Metazoa; phylum Chordata; class Actinopteri; order Atheriniformes; family Atherinidae; genus Leptatherina; species Leptatherina wallacei. The sequence continues at coordinate 22,849,186 of JAOXYM010000012.1, read as the reverse complement.
CTATCTCCCATGGTATTCGATGGAGAAGGGCTCCTCCATCTAGAACATACAGGATGTCTCCTTCTGGGGCATCATCATGAGGCACAGCCCTCCATATAGGTTTTGCAAGTTGTGGTTTGTTTGCGGGTGGAAGCACTGTCTTTGATTCAAATAGGGCAGGTGGGTACCCACACAGTTCGTACTTAAAAGCTTCAGCTAATTTGTCTCCCTGTGTTCCAGCAATCATGAGTCTCTGAAACAAGAGCTTTGGGACAATATGGAGGGCTTCTTCATTATTGAGTTTGACAGCGAATTTTGAGTCCATTGTGACTGCACGTGCTTTTTTCTTGAATGTATATTCCATCACCTTTTTCCCTACAATGTCCGTTAAGACACTGTTGCCCACATCTTACGCACTGTCAACGTTCACCGAATCATGAACAGTAACCCCAGTGGTTAGGTGTTGAAGGCGTTCATACCCTGTAAAGGGATTTTTTGACTCTAAAGGCACTCAGGATTTTGAGAGTATCAGCAGTGTCTCTTGCCTGTCTTGTAGAGAGGTCTTTGTGCTGTGCACTAGTTTGGTAATTTACGCCTGCAAGTTCTTGCATGGCACTGTTTATTTCCGATGTGGCTGGGTTTGAAAGAACCCAAACCAAACGTTGAGTCTCAGTCATACCCCTTCCCCGTGTCAATCCTCCTGTAGTTTTCATACTTCTCATCAGAGCTTGTTCGATCATAAGATCTGGAGAAAGTCCAGCCCAACCTTCATGTGACCTACGGACAACTTGCAGACCATCTTCTTTAAATTGTTTGTAAACTTCGGGATGCGTGACCTCCAGTTGGCGCATGTTCTGTATATATATGTTCAATGACTTGACATACAGGTTATGTCCAGATGCTGCCATGAATGGCATCATATCTGCCAAAGTATCAAGGTGCAGATCCCAGTTACCAGTTCTCTCCAATCTAATAAATGCACGGACCAGATCGATCATCTCCATGTACTGTAGCCAGAGCCTCGCTGTTCTGTCATCTTTCCTTCCTATCTTCTCCTCTTGGATTACCATTGCATAACTTGTGATATACTGCATCTGCAGCATGGAGATCATTCACATATGCCAGCCTGCCTTTCACTGCATCAGACCAGTGGTCAGAGCGCTTAGTACAACAGTCCAGTACCTTACTCTGAAAGTCTTTGGTCCTCACTGGAATCAATTTGAACTCCTTCTTCTTGCCTGCAAATTTGTCATGCACCCTACAAAATAAACAGTGTTCTGGGCACGAAAATGAGGGGACAGATGATCGCCGCTTACAACCAGCCACCCCAGTAGATAGCTGCCGCTTCTTGAACTGTCCTATTTCACGTGGGTTGACAAATTTACTCCGGCAACGAACATGGACTACCTGGCCATGGATTACGGAAACACTAGCATTGCGTTGTTCATTTGTTTTCCATCCTCTGCTGGATTGCCACAAAATACACACTCCGCCATCTTTTACCCGGAAGAAAGTTTAGAAAACAAAATAAGAAACAATGCTATCCTGCTTTTGTCCATTTAGGTAATGTGGCACAAACTGGAAGGAGAAAAATTGTCAAAAAAATCGATTTTGGGGTAGGGGTACCCTAAATGCAGGCAGAGGAAATGAACCTCTCCTGGACAAGTGTTTTATTGGAAAGAGTGACCCTGAAAACCTATAAATAGACACCTAATATGTTTCAAATGTATCACTGGATAGCCCAAAATGAACACTTTTTATCTATTCTCTATTGGCAAAACCCCCCCCAGAAACTTGATTCTCTACCTTAAAAAGGGTATGTTTCACTAAAGACAACATTTTTATAGCATGAAAGCAGGGGTTGTTGGGACCAATAAAAACTATATTTCATAACTATTGCAATTTCTCCTGGGTTAGGCCCTTTTTAGCCTCAGATTGACTGGACTACCATCACAAAGCCTGGCTTTTGGACTTGTTGCTGATAACAGTCTGGATGGTCTGTTTAATTGTTGGTCCAGAGACCTTTTCTTCCAAAATAAATAAATAAATAAAAGATATGTAACAATTTAATCCGAGTACAATAATAAGTTTCCACTGTGTGCTGGTCTTTTTGAAGCGCTTCTAAGCTCAGAAAAGTTGATGCGGCCTCTGGACAAAGTGAACAAAAGGCTTCTTTTTCACAGTTTTAACTGCCATTTATGCATATAACTATTTTGTTGTTTAACAAAAGGTTTCCCACAATAATCATTTACCCAATTGATTGTGTCAGTTGTTGATGAAGAATGATCTTTAAAGGGGTAGTGCACCCTAAAACATGTTTTTTGAGCTGTAAACAACATAGTATTACTTACTTGTAATGAAAACCACCTATACTGATCCTAAAATTTATTTTGATTTTTTTTTTATAATCTTTTAAAAATCAGAATTTTGTGGGGCAAAAATTACTCAAAACATAGGGTATAGGGTAAAGCCAGGTTTTGGTTTTTATAATGTACGTAAACGTGGTGCTCCTCTATGTCATGAGAAAATAAAAAAAACTCACTGCCCCCTCCCTCCAGATGCAAAAAAAAGGCAGAACCACTACCCATAAGAATGATAGATACACGCTGCTGAATCTTTCAGCATGGTTTATAGAACATACTACCACGTTCAGAATGTCTACAGCCGCTTTGAAGTTGATTCATATCGTGGCCTCTGATGGGCTGCAACCACTGGCAGCAGCCAGCGGTGACGGCTCAAACTGATACAGTTCAGGTCAGGACCACCTTGTTCTTCCACTACTGTGGTGTCTAGCTGAGGAGATTCTGGAGGGGGAAAGTCTTTGACCTCAGAAGACTGCTCTGTGGTGTAGGTACTTTGTAAATCCGTTTGTCTTTTCATCTCTTGCCTGAGCTGCTGACTGTCATTCAAACATTTCTGCCCGCCAACTCAGCCCCCTGATGACACTCCCGCCCGCTGAACCCCACATCCCCACACCTTGCAGTTTGTGGCATTTTTCAAAATTTGACAGTGGGTGGAGTTACACAAAAAGCAAGGGGTGTAGTTACACTTAAATGCAGTGCCACTGATATCCGTGGAATCAGATTCCAGGTGTCCAGCTTAGATTTGTCTTGTCCTTCACACCCTGAAAGACTCAAGCTTTCAGAGATACTGATTTTGCACCAAAATCATGATTACAATCAACTGTTTGAAATAAAAATCAATACTTTCTTTGCTTTAGTTTTTATTTTCAAACTTAATTTCTAGCCCTAAATTGCCCCTGTCTCAACTGTTTTGGAACATATTGCAAGCCTGAAATGCAAGAAATTAGTTATTTGCTAATGAAACGATGAGATGAATCAAGAAATATTTTGGTTTCATAGTGTCAGCAAAAATATTAAAGTAAAAGTTAAAACCATTATCAATGCTGTTATTTTTGTTGTTTTGTTATTACTTGAGCCAAATGGCAATCAAACTCTCAGCAAAGCTACTTTGGGGGAAAAAAGAAAGTAAAATCAAGAATAATAAGAAGGAAATCCTTTATTTCTATAAAGAAGATGATGTAACTTAGTGTCAATGCTACCCTTTCAATGAGCTGCCGTTGTTGGCCATCGTCGGAATGAAAACCTGCCACTGAATGGTGTGAACTACTCAACTACAATCACCAGATGTTGTCTCTTGTGACTGTAACCTCATGAATCGGTTGCCTTAAAGGGAGGGTGACACGATCTAGACATTTTTTGCCAAGCTTTATAAAACAAAGAGTCAGTCCAGATGAACTATATAATAGTTAAAAGCGTGCCTGCGTAACGTTGTTTGGACAGAAAAACTGCCACCATTCGGCCAAATTTGACCAGACTGTGTTCACCAAGGAGGAAGAAGGCGAAAGTGACGTCAGCGGGAGGACGCCTGCCACAGCTGCTGGCTTTATTTATAGGCGGCCAACATCTTCCTAACGAACGGTTTCTAAGATTTTAGTTTGACCGATGAACAGTTACAGCCCTGCCTTCGGGTAGTAGCTATTTCAGGTTGAACTGCTTCATTCAGACCAACCGCGGGGACGTTGTGATGACCGGTGATACACTTGGTAAGTCCGGAGTTTTCTACTTCACCTTGTCCTGCTCCTGACAGCAAATACTCTCCTCTGTTATCATGCTCACACACAGACCACACTGGCAGCTGCTAAAATAAAAATAGGATTTTTTTTTTTTTTTACACTAGAACAAACAGCTAACGGTGGTTTTGATTGCTAGCCAACATTTAAAGTTCTATTAAAATGTGTGCAGCTTAAATGTTTGTACAAAACGGAATGGGATGGAGAAGCCTAAAGGAAAGGAGAACACAGACAACAAGACATAAATAAGAGTCGGGCTACATGACACTGTAATGACTATCTTCACTATTTGCTGTGAGGCTAAAACAACAATTTATAAGTTGCATCAGCTCGATCAGGTCTCCTCGTGCAGCAGTAGCTGCGGCTTTCATGGGAATCTAAAAATAGAACAGCAGCAGAAAACCCTGTGCGGTCCGCAGCCTGTGGCTGATACAGTAAAAAATGATCATATTTCCCCTGTTTTTTACAAACTAAATATTAAGACTCGCTTTAAAAGAAAATTATCCTAGATTTATAAAAAAGTCAAGGACCAGCAAAGCTATGATTTTATTTGACAAAGTTACAAATGTCAAAATGACCTTCATAGCTTATGTCTTGGCCGTTACGGTGTTAAAAAAAAAATCTGGTCTGATTACAGACAAATGCGGAATTATTTATTGACACTATATTATAACTATTAGTAATCTCAAGTTAAATATTTACAGAGCATCCCTAACTCAGTAGCCTGTTAGCTAAATATTTAATATAGCAAAATGCATTGCTATGATTTTATCATGTTCAAATAGGCCAAATTACTTTCATGAACAAATAATCTGATGTAATATCTGTAACAAAGGCACCGATCCGCGTTCCCCTGCAGTGTGTTTCACTGCTGATGCTGGCATGTTTACCTCTCCACTGTCATCTCTGACTCCGAGTCTGAATCACTCTGCACATCCTGTAAGGTGTGATGGCCCCTTATTTCTCAGTATCACCAGACTCTCCTGAACTGCAATAAGTTGATGATTCCACTGTACAAACCAGTTTTGGATTAGATGTGCTGGAACTATCGTAGCTTTAGACTGCTTCCATCATCATGTAGAAAAGTCTGCCAGCTGCAGGTTGTTCTCCCGCTGACGTCACAACATGGTGGAGGGTTTTTGTAGCTGCTGGTGCAGCGCTCTGTTGTAGTCTGTTCTTGGATGGATTGTACTGGAAATGTTGAATTTCCCCTAGGGGGTCAATAAAGTATCTATCTATCTATCTATCTATCTATCTATCTATCTATCTATCTATCTATCTATCTATCTATCTATC
>JAOXYM010000012.1:22831222-22843718 GCA_028567055.1 Leptatherina wallacei | reverse complement strand
TATATATATATATATATATATATATATATATATATATATATATATATATATATATATATATATATATATACATAAATATATGTATGTATATCAGCTTTGTCTTCCTCCCACAGTCCAAAAATATGCATGTTAAGTAATTGGTCACTCTAAATTCTCCCTAAGCGTGAGTATGAACGTGAATCATTGCTTATCTCTGTGTTGGCACCTCGATGAACTGTCCAGGCTTTATCTTGGTATGAATGTCTGTAGCTGCACTTACTATTACAATATAAGCGTTGTATGAGTGGGTGTCTGTGAATGGGTGAATGTGACATGTAGTGTCAATGCGCTTGTAGTGGTCAACATGACTAGAAAGCACCGTACAAGTACAGCCCATTTACCATAATAAAAGAGTTGAAATTGCACAACTGTGAATAATAATGAGAAAAATGTGTTTAAACCGTATTATGTTGTTAAGCTACAACTTCTACTTAAAAACTTAATGACCCAAACACATTGTATAATGACCTTTATGGGAATTATATATTTAGACTTATTATTTAAAACCAAAAGTACTTAAACTGACTGATTTACAATGCAACTTTATTTATTAGCTCTTTGTATTTATAGTTAAACAAACATTTAATTTAACCAAATGTATAATGTCAATCTGTTTGCCTGGAAATCGGCTGGAAATTCGATTAATTCGGAAGTTTTAATATCATGTAATACCTCTTTCGTCAACCAGAGCCCATTCACTGGAACTGTCACTAGCCCTGTAACAAGATGGCCGCCCTGTCATCACTCTCTCACCCCCTCATGCGGCATCTGCGTAGTGTCTATGGCTCTCAATACAACAATATAGCTGGCCTTAAGTATTACCTGTTTTATTTTGTTCATTTTCAGATTTAATGTTGATATGTGGGTGACATACTTGTGTATTGGACGTTTATGAAAATACGGAACAAATTGCATTTAATTGTCAAATAAAGGACGATTCCGTATTTTACGGGACGGTGGCAACCCTAGCACAACCTGCGGCTAAAGCCTATGCGGAAGTGCCAAAAATTGCAGTTCACCCCTCATCCGCTAGGGGCTGGCTCCAAAAGTGACTCTCATGTTAAAAAGGCCAACTTCTCAGCAGAAATTACGACAGGCCACATGAAAAAATAAAAAAATTTGCCACAGACTTTGAGAATAAAGTCGTAATTTTGTTAGAATAAAGTCGTAATTTTACAAGAATAAAGTCGGAATTTTACAAGAATAAAGTCATAATATTAAGAGGATAAAGACGTAATATTTTAACCAGTTGTTTTAGAGGAGGAAAGTTGAGGAAATCGCTGCTTTTGTGGAGGGGGAAATGGCTGGAACCGGTCGACTGCACAGTTATCGATGTATGCATCAGGTGATCAGCCGGATCGTTTCTTGAGAAACCACAAAACCCTTTGAGTAGCCGGCAGATGCGTCCATCCATAACCGTACAGTCTACTTGTTCCAGCTTATTTCTCCTTCAAAACAGCAGCGATTTCCTCCAAGTCCACCTGTTTTTTTTCTGCGGAATAGATTTATTTTCTTGCTAATTCTTTTTAAAGTCCTGATACTAATGATAATGTAGTGTTGCTGTGCCAAAATATTAAGTATATCTTGGTTTGTGAAATCTATGCTAAAGTACAATTTCAGCATAGATGACAACTTTCACCTTCTACAGGTTAAAATGTTATTTTCTCATAAAATTACTTATTCATTCTCATAATATTACAACTTTATTTTGAAAAAGTGGTTAACTTTGGTAATTGCTCACTAGAAAATGACACTGTTTACAGTGTAGTGCACAAGTTTCTCAGATATGTAGTAACTGAGGCTCTTGGAGCTTGAAGCAGGCCGACAGCTTTTTTTAATGGACTTGCTGTTTTCTGCTGGTTTAGTTAGCTTTGTCAGCTTGTACTATTAATATGCTAATGGTTTTAATATTTCATTTTTATACAAGTATGTATCATTTACTGTTGTATTCATATATTTGTGCATTTATTAAATTTTTAGGTGATTGTGAGCAGAGGAAAATTATGTTTATTACTTAAGCATGTAAACCTGTTTTAGCGGAGTCTCTAAACGTGTCTGTAAGGGCTCTTCAACATGCACTTTAATGTGTTTTAATAAAGACAATGATACCATGCTCATCTTTACCAAGTAGCCTTGTTTTCCATTTTTGTTCAATGTGAAAACATGCTAATTATAAAATGAATAGGAAAAAGAACAGAACTACATTCATACCATGCTATACTTTCGTATTTGTTGTTGTTTAAGTAATTATTTAACATATCCATGCACAGCAGTGTACATAAGTGGAAAGACTATCCCTGCATGTACATGTCCAAATAAAAGGCCATCGTGTCTCTGTGGTGACTTTGAGAGCTTTCTGAGGTCTTCACATGGGCTGCCATTGAGCAACTCTCCCCTTCAGCAAGCTCACAAACATGTCTACTCCCACAAATATCATCCCAGTGTGTTACAGCTAATCTGTACCAGATCTCTGCACTAAGCCCCTGAATTCCTGAGGATAAACATGAGGGCTGTTTAAGATAGACACTATGAGACAAAAACACACCTGATGTGGGATCGGCGGTAAAACTTTGCTCCGCGGCTTCCTGCTGTGGTTTCCAAACAATAACAGAGAGAAGGGAAAACTATTCTCAGCAAACATGATTACAGCTGAACACTCTTAAGAGGGATGTCGTTAACTATATGTTTCAGACACCATAAGCAAACACAGATTTATCTTCGCTCATATGTGCAATAAAAAAAACAACCCATCAGGCATGATCTGTCAGTCTGTGGTAATCACCATGGAGAGCTGGTGGACCATCAAAAGTACAATCAACTAGTTTGGTGCAGCTCTGTACTAGCTCTTATTTATGCTCTGATTTCCCTTTTGGCAAAGCCGTTGAGAGGGCAATAGCATGAACAGAGGGCAACAAGGATTCAATTCTTTCTGTGGCCACACTGCTGCCTGCTCGTATGTGCACTCAGGTCTGCTTTGTCGGTTCTGCCTGTGTGTAATGATGTGCGAGTTGTGCGTGCACAACTCGTTTGGTTGCTGGTGGATGGGGTTCCCACCCATCTCCACCCTGTCCTGAAATATACAAGGCAGGATAGTTACAGACACACAAAGTAACACACATACAGAGCTCATGAAAAATAACCATAGCCATCTTATAATCATCCTCTTACTGACTAAATACTATGTTCATCCAAACAAACTGCAGCTGATTCATCATTAAATAACCTACGATCTGAAAGAACACCATTGCTTCTGAATATTGTTGGATAAATTTACTGAGATAATTTGTCATATAAGAAGAGATAGAGATACCAGCATTAGACCTGGATGAAAACAGATGAACATCAGTAATGTAGTTGTTAAAGTGTGTCCATATGCAGATGATGTAACTTTGTACAGCAGTAGAGTTTTTCACACTTCATGAGACACACTTCATGAGCAGTCTGCCTTTTCCGCCTGTTTTAACCAGGAAATGAAACAGCTACATTTTTCCACATCCCCAAAACATAGCAGTGTCACAATACATAGTTATCACTGTTGAGTAGTCTCGGGCAGCTTCCTCCTGACTTGATTTGAACCTAGAACCACAAATAATATAACAAAACATAATTTGTATAACCACATCTATGTATTTAGTTACATCTAAAATTAAGCATGTATATTATTTTGTCCTTAATATTGTTTATTTCTATGCGAGACCTAAACTCTAACCAAATGGGTTTAAAAGCAGGTTTCTTACATTGGAATTGGTGTAATAACACTTCCATCTACCCCTCTTTAACTCCTAATATTTGTGACCAAATCAACAGCATCAAACATCTATACCACCCCTGTGGGAAATGTGGAACGTGTACATTTAGACAGATGTAGCGAAACATCAAACATCTGTCATGGCAAAGCGAGGTACCGAAAGTCAGTATCGTCTTGTGATGAGATAGAAGATGCATCTCCTTATTTGTAAAGGGGAAGGAGTCCAGAAAAAGAATTTGTCGTACATTTTTAAAATCTTCATAATGAAACTGATATTTTTGCTATAACACATTCTGATTAAAATTGGGGGTAGCCTTGAATAGATCATAGTCTCTGCTCAGTTAACTTGAGCTGCACATCGCAGAGGCAGGCGAACACCTCGTTACTGCCTCACGATTACTCTGGTTTGTTTTCTGCTCCTTTCTCTCTGTTGTCTGGCTTATGTTTTTATTTGTCTCTTTTTTTCTGTTTTCAAACCGTTCACACATCTGAACAGTTTGAAATTCATCCTTGAGGTGCTGGAGAGACAGACATAAGCCTAATAATATATTAAAAAATAACTACATAAATGATTCATTTAGAATTTCCGACAAACCTAAGAAAGTCAGTCATACACCAAGCCGCCCACCGCTGTGAATACTGGGGTTTAGAAAGAAGAAAAAAATCCCAGCAACGTAGATGTCAGCTATATGTTACAAAAAGTTAGAGCACTGACTAAAGTGTGCTTTCTTCAGGCACCAGAGAGCCTGAGGGTCAACTAATACAGAGTCATGTGACCTGTGACTGAATTCTCTTTATCTTTTTCCACAGAAGACAAAAAGCCAGTTATTGATTGATTTTTTTAAATCATTCTTCTTTATTTTTTTTAAATATTTGCTTATTTGGGACTTTAATAAGGTCAGAATAACAAAGCTTAATTAGTCAGTTATTTATTAAATAATTAACCAAACTGTGCGCACCCATATAAAACATGATTATAAAATTCAGGACAATTAATTAGCAACTGAAGTGATATATTAATAACTAGTAATTGATTATGTCTAACAGCTTAATATTCATTGTTTACTATTACCTGATTACGGCTAATGTAAAATTAACTGCAAATGATTAACTGTGTCAGTTGTTCCCATTGGTTGATTAATACTGTTAATTGGTAAATTTATCATCACTATCAAGTAACAATTATTCCCAGCTGGGTCAGCCCCTCCTCCTGCCTTCCAATAAGCATGCACAGGTCAGCCTTATATATAATCATTGCTCAACTAATCATTCTAAAACGTGGGGCCAGCCCAGCAGCTGCAGCAGGTAGAAGATTGGATCATTTGTAGCAGAGCCAGCCACTGCACAGCAGGAGAGAAGGGACGTGCTCGCCCCTGTCGGTTGTTCATGGAAGTGGTCCAGATCATAAGGGTTGGACTAGATCCAGGTGCGGGGAAAAAAAAGAGAGGAGAAAAAAAAGAGCCTGGCAGGATCATCAAGAGGGAGCTCTCCACTGGAGCGAGCACACACAGAGTACGTAGACACTCAATCACAGAGCAAAGCAAAGAAGAGGAGTTCTCATCCAGATCGGTGCCAGACGCACAGTCGACTCTGTTTTGTAAGGATTTTACTGTGTTTTGTTTAGTTTTTAAGTTTTGAATTTCTAATAATAATTGACATTGGAGCCGAATCTGTGGGTTTATTGGACTTTCTTTAAGATTTCTTGATAAGTTTTGAAAATCTTTCCGAATTAAAGGGGATCGTTCCCGACGCGCAGGTACAGTATAGTTTTAAAATGCTTAAATGATTGTTGATGTCAGCTTGATTAGTTCTGTCCACAGCAAATGGTTTAATGATTAAATGGCATTTCCTGATCTTTCCCCCTTCTTTTCTACCAACAGAAATCCAAGATCCGAAGTCGACAAACTTCTCCCAGGATTGTTTCTTGTCAACGCAGCAGTGCGCAGCGGCTCGGAGCGCTTTGTGAAAAAAATAGATAAAAGTTGTCAGTGCGACTGGATCTAAGGTGTTTTTTCACCGGAGTCGTCCCAGAAATGGTGGGGCACCTACATTTACAAGCGATGGATGATAGCCTGAAAGGAAAGAACCGGGAAGGGCTGCTCGACAGTCCGGATTCGGGGTTGCCCCCCAGTCCCAGTCCGCCCTTCTGCTCACTCTCTCCGGGTCTGATCGAGTCGCGCTCCGGCAGCTGCACGACGCCTGTCGACAGCCAGCATGGATATTATAAAAAGGAAAGCAGAGAGGGCAAACTGGTAAGAAACCTTACTTTAAATTTACTTCAGTTTCTGATCCGAAGGGTCTGTTTTATGTTCAGAATAATTTGGCAACCAGTAGCTTTATTGAGCTTACAATTACTTTTAATTAATTAAAAACAAAAGGGGACATAATAGCAAATAAAGTCACTGCCCAGAGACAAACTGAAAATCTGTGAGCATTTTTGTGTTTGGCCAGAAACAGACTCAGATCAGTACCTCTCACAACATCTGGAAGCTCTCTCTCTCAGTAGGAATTCCTTAGTTGCGAACCTCTGATGTTGCACTCATGCTGAGGATGCCACTGGCCCTCATTAAGAGGCTAAAGAAAAGTACACTATTCCTCACTCTGGCGCATCAGCTGGCCTGTAACTACACATGTGTCACAGAGCTCAGTGAGTTTGTACTGTGGGCCTGCTGTGTCTCCAAATTAAGGCCCAGGGACTCCCAGGGGGCCTTTTCGGGATTTCAGGGTTTTTCAGCAGGATGACAGCGATGAATTTTGTTACTTCAGTAGCATGCGAGTGGACAAATGAGTGTGCACCACAAGGATTCTTAGTGTCATCAGGGTTTTGTCCCTCCTCTTCGGCACAGGCAATAAAAATGACATCAGATTTGTCACATTTTGTGATGGATTTACACGGGGGACAATCTTGTCTCTCACGCAGAGTAAACGCCAGACTTTCAGGCTCTAAAACCTTAAAATAAGCACTCTGCTGCAGGTCTGTCTTCCTAAATCCAGTTTAAATGAGCTAATTGGTTCTAAACCAGGCCTGTACTTCCCCAACCTGTTTGGCTTGTGACCCTGTCAAAGTGAAACAGCGGCGATTCACAGTCACATGCTGCCCATATTTTTGACTAATGAGCTATTTAACCAAAGAAGGATTTTCTTTTACCCTCAGATTTAAAGGTTGAGCAATATTACAGCAATAATAGGAATGTCAAACAGTACCAGTTTGAGCATACCATTTCATGCCAAGTTTGTTCTTCATTTAGTCCACTTTCTACATTTGCTGAAGGCACGAAATCTAAGTCATAGCATATATGAGTTGAAAGGTTAAAAAAAGAAAACATAGTTTGTGTATCCTGCTCAGTCTGTGAACATTAACAGGCTAATACAGCAGGACTAAAAGTCAAGAAGTGAAGGTGCAGGGTATCAAAGAGACTCAAAAGAAAAGAAAAAAACAGTTTTCCAAGTAAATATCCGTATCTGGAACATTTGCTTTACAATGTGTGAGTGGTGATAAGCATATGGCTCTGCATATGTAACTTCAGCACTCATCAGTAGATACTAAGTGTTTACAGGTATCAGCCTCAATCAGTTCCTACTCAGAGGTCCTTGAAAGCAGCACCATGACTGACTTTTGTTTTGTTTTTGTTTGCATTTTCCTCAAATCTTAGAAAGCTTTCTGCATTAGCACAAAGCTACACAAGGATCAAAGGTTATATATTAAAAACATCCATCCAAGTAGTTGGTGCACCTTTGGGTAATATTAGTTTTTATTTATTTGACAATCCTTTGCTTAAAGACAAGATGGCTGTGCAAGCTTTTTGCCAATGCATTACATTTTGTTGTTTTTCACATGATAAATGCCTTTTAATGACATCCTACACTCTGACCTGTGTGTCACGTATGACAAGGCTGATTTAAGTGAAAATCATTTTCAGGTCACTCCCAGTTCCAAGACTATTCAGAACATGTCTGTACAGGTCAGCGTGGCTTTTAAAGTGTCTGAAGGAGGCCTCAGAAAGGCAATGCTGAGTCCTGGCAGTTGTATTGTTTTGCAGAAGCCTGACACACTCACAAAAGAAAGGAAAAAAAAAACAACCTCTAATCCTCTGGGAGTTCAGATTAACAGGACCAATTTTATTCTTGGTTTCTCTTTCAAAGATGTGCTCCTCTTTGTGATGGCCTGTGCGTGTGCTGTTTTTCTTCTTTCCAGGTCTATTTTTGTGTTGTTTTTGTGTACCACCTTAGAACAATCCTCCCGCTCTATTTTGAGGTGCAGTGGGCTTGTTAGAGCAGCAGCAGACTGTTGCATAAGTGTTTGATGACCTCTCACTTCTAAATTAAACAGGGATAAATGCTCAGACAGCCTGTCTGTTTTCAAACTTGTTTCAAATTATGCAGATGCAGTTTAATGATTTTTATGCATGCATTCTTTTTTTTCCTTTTTTTTTTACTTACAGAGGAATTTACAGAAAGGATTGGATTGCATGAAAAATATGCATGTGGTCATGTAATCATGATAAAGTTGTGTCCAGTGGAAGGAGGTGGCTCAACTGTTGGTGGATTAAGACAGAGACAGGCAGGAGGCAGATCTTATGACCTTTTCTAAATCTGCCTCGTTGTGATACAGATGCACTCCCAATAACATCCATGCATGCACAGGATGTAAAGTTCAAGGCTTTGCCATAACGAACAGCCAGCAGCTGGAAATCTGTGTTTGGGTTGGCGTTTTCCTCTGTAACTCTGCATTGTGCATTGTACATTGTGTGGGCTGCTCAGCTGCAGACTATTTCTTCTGGGCAGATATGTGCTTCCAGGCGGGTTTATGCTTTGTGTGCTTGTTGAAGGATACACTTGGCCCTCCTTTCTAGAGTGTCTGCCTTGCAGATATTGCCAGAGCTCTCTGTAGATAAATACCTGGAATGCCCTCTGTGCTGAAGCAGTAGTGGAAAGACAATCACATACTCGCACAGCGTGTCCAGGTCGTGAAGAAGCAGTGGCAGAAAAAGAGCGGCCTGCAGATTCATTTCATTTAGACCAGCGTTGCAAAACTAGCAGCTGTGCAAGTTCAGTGCCGCCGTTCAGATAGTGTGCGCAGATGATGGTGGGCTGGAGGTAAGACGAGCTTCACGTAGTGATCTGTTGCGTCCTTGGCCTGTACTTGCTCGTCCCCTCTAGTGGCATGTGCAGTCAGACCGCAGCATGTGACAGCCTCCCCTGTAATGTGAGAGGTGGAAGAGTTCTGGTTGAAGTGCTGTTTGATTCAGATTGGTTGGTGTTCAGAAACACACCTGTGCAGAAAACGGTTAACCACAGTCCTTCGGAATCAGAGCTCCAGGTGCCGCTATGCGTGTCTTCTTACGGCTTCAGAGAACACAGTGTTGATGGTTGAGGGTTAGAGCCCAAGCAGAGCTGGTTTCAACAGTTGTGTAGCTTTAAAGTGAACTGAAAATCTTCAGTTTTGTCCAAAAGAAATACAAATCATTTTGGGATACTCTGAAGGCATTTTGTCCTACTTGATCAAGAGAATAACAGCAGATTAATCTGCTATTGCCGCCTGTGAACATTTTATACTGTGGCACAGTTAAACTGAGGTCATTTAAACATTTGTCTCCAAATGAGGCAGCAAAGTGACACGGAGCAGCACACTGCGTCTCCGCCAGTGCTGGAGTTGTTGTTTTAAACTTGACCCCTGACCTCCCCTCCAGATCCTGGCTTTGTCCCTTCACTATCACCTCGTTAACATTTTCAAAGAGTGTCCTTTTCACTCAGCCAGGCTACCAGCAGCTCCACAGACTTGCCTTTTTTTTCCTTCTAACAACTTTAAGCCTGTTTTCCTAACACATGCACGAACACACACACACACAGGCGGTGTTTGGCTCACACGTCTCTATCCAGCCTGAACTGTAAAGGAATGTAGTGAGAAAGAGATTTTCCACCAACATCTTACTTGGCTGGGCCCCCGCAGCGTAATTATTTGAATTAAAACAGAAGTCTCGCCCTGACTGCTGTGATTCTTGCCTAACTGTTGTTGCAGGAACAGTCGAGCCATCGATAAGGCGCGTTCACACGAGGGACGATCCAGAGTGTTTTCCTGGAGAGGGCGGTGTCTGCAGTGTTTTTAATTTGGGTTGCTGGCTCTGTTGAAACCTCTCAACAATGCTGGCATTTCTTAAACTGGAGTTCCTTAACAGGGTGCATTACAAGCAGTTCAGGATGTCATGCATGTTGCTGTGAGATTGTGACCCTTGTGTTTCCTTTGTGCAGCTGCCCTACCTGCTGCTGAACTCTACAGGAACAGACCCAAAGACTCGTATGCACCCCGTGTTCTTCGGGGAGAGCATTGAAGTCGACCCCAAACCAGAGCAGGAAATCAAGTAAGACGTCCCTGAAATGAAAAGATATAGATCGAGGCTTTCTCGTCAATATTGACACCTGGCGAACAAGTTCAGATAGATTTCTTTAACATCTGCCACCCTTTTTTCAGGTGCAACTCCGAAGTCAAGTACGACTCTGACAAGCATTACAGAGACCGGGTGTTGTGCGCTCCAGTCCCCACGCCCACCTCCTTTAGCGAGACAGTGGTGGCGGTGCGAAACTGCACTTGGAGGAGCTACAAGAGCCAGGTGTACCTGGAGCCACGGCAGAGGCCCATCAGCTACCAGAGCACCACCATCATCTACCCAAAACACGCCAAGAACACTTATCGCACCACGCTCAACTACAACGCCACAAGCTCCCGCCGCTGGTTTGTCTCCACGGTGCAGCTGGAGTCCAGCGAGGATACGAGCCCCTGTATCATCTACACAGAAGATCTGTAGAGCCTAGATTCTTAGAGGGCTGCATGGTGATCATCTTTTTCTTTTTCTTTTCTTTTTCTTCTTTGATTCTGTTTTTGGAGGACAAGGAACTTGGAAAGGTCCACACTGAAAGGGAAGTACTTGGAGCCCCCACAAATCCTTCTTTGAAACTCTGGGAACCAGTCACCTGGGTGTATTTAGATTTTCTACTGTTGCAGTCTTTAAAAGGGCTGCTGGTCCTTTGGCAGTTTAAAGCTGCACCTCAACGGTTTAATGTCTTATTTAATTCAAGAGCTGGCAAAAATGGGAGCCTCTGCTCTCTTTCAGGTTGGATTGTAACCTCAGTGAAGGTAACAATCAGATCATAGACGTCTGTGTGTACAGGGAAAAGCTAAAAAAAAAGAAAAAAAAAGACACGTCATGGATTTTAGCCCAGCGTGCACAAACCCAGTCACACCAATGCAAAGCTTTCTAAATATAGCTTTATTGCACTTGTTTTCTATATGTCACAGTTCTCTCAGAGGGCTTGGCGTTGCAGTGGGGAATTTCTGTACTGCATCTGAAAAATTGGACCAAAGATAGTTTGAAGAGTTTATTTCTACTTCAAGTAACTCCACACACTGAGGCAGGAAGCTCGCAGAACACCACCTATCAGCAGCTCGCTTCGTTGTAGAGACATGAGACTGAAGACAGATCAGAAGGAGATAGTTAAAACTGTCTGAAGAGGCCCCTGAAAACTCTGTAATGTATTCAGTCATGTCAGAAAACAGCAACTGTGAGCACGCTGTGAATATTTCAGTATTGAAGTTTTTGGTTTTAATCGATGCTGAGGAGCAAATACCAAGGGAGGAAAAAACAAAAACCCCCTTGGTTTTTATTTATTAAACTTATAAACTGTAATTGATCTGAACAGTGCGGGCGTAGGAACCAGAAGGTCTGTAGGCAGAAGATGGCAAAGAACAAGGCCTTTCAGAAAGTGGCAACCTTTTGTCTTACTTCAATCAGTGCAGCGGCTCATTTCTAATCAGCCTGGGTGCCAAATGGTGGAGCTTACCACACGCAAAAAAAAACTAGACAATCAGAGGGAAGAAATGAACTCCTCCCTGACACAGATCTTGGTACAACTGCTCTCCGTAGTCATCTGCAAGAACCATTTCCAGCTGCAGTTTGTTTGGTGGTTTAGCGCTACAAGCAGCCAGCGCCAGTCTGTTTCAGCTGCATCTCAAAATATGGCAAACACTCCCCTGGATGGGGGTAAACCAGGGAAAACAGTAATTTGGAAGGTCTTAGCCGGTAACAACTTCTCTAATGTCATAAGGAAGCAGATGTAAACTTGTACCGCGACCTGCCTGAGGTTATTTTGACCATGAGGTCTAACACTATTAGCAGATCTAAGTTTTGTTTCATCATTTGTATATCTGGAGTGTTTCATGCTTTTTTCAGGTTTGAGCATTTTGTCATCTGAAGTAGATCAAACTTCTGTCTAATCCCTGATATGTAAAAAAAAAAAAAAAAAAGAAAAAAAAGTGAAGTCATGAAAACACAGTAGATTTCCCTGTTGAAGATGTAAGAATATTTTTTCTGTGCTTTTTGTGTCCTTTTTATCTATTGAGATATATATATATATATATGTATATATACAGTTGTCTGCAAAATGATTAATATCCTTCCATTAAAGAAAAGGCAAAATTCTTAATAGTAATTCAAATAACTGGAGACTGAAAAAAGTAATAATGAATATAAATAATATAATAATAAATGATTTACTAAATTATGATTTAGTGAAGACATTGTTTTTTTTCATTTAATTGAGTTGAAAAAATGATAAAAAGCAAACAAAGAAAATGGTCCAATGGACCAATGAGAGCACTTTGCTGATGATCAGTGGGCCAGAATACCTGGCAACAGGTGTAGAAGTCTGATTGAG
>JAOXYM010000012.1:22804954-22830120 GCA_028567055.1 Leptatherina wallacei | reverse complement strand
ATGGTAATGGGAACACAAACAAACCGGGCGGTGTGGTGCTGGGCTGGGCTGAGTAGGTGCTAGTGTGAAAGGGGCATTAGTCTAAAAGAGAAAAGTTCTTAAGAGACGGCTGGCCCCGAAGGCTCGCAAATGGGTATCCCTTTTAATCTTGTGGGAATCAAGAACGAACGAAAACACATTTTCCTGCTAAATAAAATGATTGGTGGTTGTCACTTTCCACCATTGTGAAGTCTTCCCGCCTCTTATAACACAAGAACACAGATTGTATATGAAGGTGTCGATCGTCCTCTATGCACAGGCATTAAATATCAGACTGCAACTAAAATAACAGCAGCTCCTGCAGCCTCGGGGTCTCTCCACAGCAGCTCACATCATTCAGCACCTCAGCTGTGTCTCTCCAGCATTGGATAAAGCCAAAGGTGCCCCCTGATGGCAAGGCTGTTAACAGGCCCAAACAGTTCTTTTCGTAACAAAGTTCTGTTTCCTGTGAGAAATCTGATCAGATGTGTTGAACAAGAATTAGCAGATTATACATTTCTTACTTAAATCAATGAAAGTATTCATGAAAACTATTACCTTTTACTACACAAAAGTCTTCAATATATAGATTAAATTGAATGATTTATTAGAAATGGTTGATCTTAAAATACATACTGTCCTCAGACTGAAGAAAATATTAACAAAGATTTTTGGTGCATTTTTGGTCCCTAGTCATACTTTGGAAGGATGTTTTTATATTTGTTTGTTTTAGGTACCAACTTACAATAATCAAATACATGTCACTTATTCAGTCATTTAAGTATTTTAAATGTAATAAACATAAAAATGACTGATCACCGATGCATTAATGTGTAATGAGGATTTGGGTTTCAGCTGGTCGCGCTTGTGCTCATTTCAGTACGTTACAGCTGCCTGGTCGTTCAGTCTCAGCAGTCATTACAGAAAAGGAACCAGATATAAATCTGTAACCAAGAAACTAAAATATATGGGCCCGGTATGAGGAGACAGAGGACTTTAAGCACCACATTCACGTTTAAGCAGACGTGTCATGTAAATTTCCACCACTCAGTGTTTGAACTAAATATCTGATCTAACAAACTGAACATATTCAATGGAAATTCTGCACTGAGAAACTGAATTAAGCACAGGTAAACAACGCCGCAACACAGAAGAGCTCATGGTAGTGGCGTAACGAGGTGGTCCCAAGAGCAAAACTTCTGAGTCTAATGACCAACAGCTGGTCACAGATCAGCTCAGCAGCATCTTTATGAGACATGAAGCACAACTGGAAGCTCTGCTTGGCATTAACAGCAGCTTTATGAAAGCTCAGCACTGAATTCAACACATATTACTGTATGCAGAGATGAAGCCTCCTGTTGACTTTGGTTTCATTTAATCTAAAACTAAAAGATGCACTTACACTGCCCCCTATTGGCATTTAACCATCATTACAGCAGATTCATCAACTTCTGCAGTTGGAAAATAAAACAAAAAGCTCAGCATTCAGACGAACACCAACAAATGCAACGGACACCATGAATGGCAATAAGCTTTTTATTTAAACATTAAGGCAGTGTCTTTTTTTTTGTGTTTGTTTTTCATTTTTACACTGCTATCCACAAAGCTTGCTGGTGGGCATGTAGAATTTAACCATGTGAATATTTCTTTTTCTTTTCGTAATACCAACCTTGAAGCAAGCCACATAAATATTTACATCTCTTCGGTTGTATATACAATCCTTGCTATTATACAGTGGGTTATAATAATAAAAAAAAAAAATATGCAAAAAAAAAAATGGTTGAACAATGTCTTGTTTGTTAAATCCCCCAGCCGCCATCAAGAGACCAGGGAACACATCAGTAATCAACTATTTTCCTTTTAGGTTTGAACAATTCATTTGATTCATGATGATACAGGTGTGCATTAAACAAACCATAAGAACAAAAGGGGGAAAAAAAGGATGCATGTTAAAAATTCAATTCAGTGTACTTTTAAAAACATGTTAGTCATCGGTGTAGGGAACAGCTGGATATGGCTTAGTCTGTTTAGCGTCACATTCTTACATTTCAGCAGTGGAAAAATGATATACATACAGAGTAAAGTACAAAGCCTGGCTGTATTTTTGCCTTTTATGATGAAATTACAAACCCTCAATTGCTTTAACAAAAAAAACAAGACAAACTAAAATACGGCTGAGATGAGCTGTCTGCAGGTAAGGCATGCTGGATGCTTCACCGTCGACATGAAAGATGAAGAAGGAGAGGAGGTAGTCCTATAACAGTCATATCTGTGTTTTTAACAATCCATTGTGACAAACGAGTAAGAGATGGAGGCTTTCTTAACAAGCTCACTCCTGTTCCTTCAGAGTGTTCAGCCAGGGGAAGGAAAACATCCCTACTTGTACTAGGTCACAAACCAGACTTCTCAAATCAATTTCCACAGATCAGCCTTTAAAATACTGTAGGAAAGTGGAAGTACATGTCAACTAATGTTACACAATACCACCAGAATGCCTTCCCTCAACTTCCTCCAACCCACACAAACACAGGAGGTGTGAAGTGCACACCTCACCGTTCCTCCCGTATCCAGAAAACATCTGATGCAGGTCCAGGTAAGCAGTGCTGGGACACAGTTTTGTCTTGTTTGGAGGATAATGAGTGAATCCATTAAAAGCTAAGGCAGTGACAGATTTTGAAGAGATGAAAAAATGCACACATTAATAATTATAATAAAAAAAAAAAAAATCCAGGAATTTTCTTTTTCTCTTTGTTTTTGATTTCCCCGTGTGGACTGTATAAATCTTAGCATGGGCGGCTAAATGAAAACTTGTGCGTCATTTGGGAACTTCAGTAATTCATGTATATGTAAAATAAATGGCACTTAACACTAAGAATATCT
This sequence comes from Leptatherina wallacei, assembly GCA_028567055.1. Lineage (NCBI taxonomy): Eukaryota > Metazoa > Chordata > Actinopteri > Atheriniformes > Atherinidae > Leptatherina > Leptatherina wallacei. Next base: position 22,827,222 of record JAOXYM010000012.1, on the reverse strand, counting down.
CATAACTGTACAAAATCTGCCAAGATGAGGAGATGAGTCTCAGCGCTTCCTCTGGGCAGGAAAAGGTCAGAGGTCAGACTGTCACAACAGCTCCAAGACGGGGCTCTGGCAGACCAGCTTGGGCTGACACTGCTCAAGAAAGATGGCTTTTTTTTTCTTTTCTTTTTTTGTCATCTCTTTAATGCAAGGAAACTCAAGAGTGACGCAGTGGAATTTGCATTTGAGCAGCTTTAAAGGTTGGTCTGCAACCTCCTCGCAGCGGCTTAGTCATCATTCACTTTAATGCGATTGTCGCTTCAAGTGTAGGAGCGCTAAAGAATATAAGAATCAACAGACAGGTTTTAAAGGAAACCTCCACATGTTGATTTCTGAGCTGTTCTTGAGTCCATTTTCACCTGCCCCTGGAAACACAGATTCTTTAAAATGCCATTGTGAACAGACTGACAACTAAGTGCTTAATATCAAAAAACCGTTTCAACAAACACAGACATGGTTAATATAAAAACAGTGAGAAAGTGTCACTTGTCTCAGTGCCATCCATCTGGCAAATCATCCCCCGTCCCACACAGATTCCTAAAGGCTTTGCCTTGCTCCAGGGCCCTCTCTATAGCATACATTAGCAATGAACCACAAGTTTACCCTGTAAACCAATGATATGATCCCTCCCGTGTAATCTTTGCCCCTAAATCCCGCCCCAAAAAGATACATCATTGCAGATAAGAGACAACAAATGTCACCATCAAAATTTCACCATCAAAATGTACTAAAGGTCTCAGCTCACAAAACACAGGACTGGACTGACAGAATTCAAAAGGAGAGAAAAAAAAAAAAAAGAAAGAACCAAAAACGAGAAAAACAAGATGTTGATTCTCCTCCCGTCTCCTTGAATGTATCCTTGTAGTGGTAGCAGGCCGCCTGCACCTGGAGATCGCTGTAAAACAAACACATGGGTCCTCGCTGTGTGGGCCGCTGCTCTCAGGTCAACTCTGGGGTCGAATTATCCGTCGCCAGAGCAGCCATCATCGGAGTCCCCTTCACACACGTTAGACCAGTACACCCAAACAGTACAGATCAATATGTCTGTATTGATAAGGCCAGTGAGGAATAGTAGTAAAGTTTAAAAAAAACAAAACAACAAAAACAAAGCAAGTGATTTGTCCTTTAGAGTAGTCCTGGAGTGAATGCATAACATGTGAGTGCAAACACACACACACACACACGCACACACACACACACACATACAGGGAGCAGCAGAGTTCCACTTCCTCACTTGTTGGCATCTCAGGTGTGTGAAAGGACATTATTCGTGACTGATGGAGGAGATGCAGGTGTGGGAAGGTCTGCAGATGCATCAGCAGTACTTTTTGTGTGTGTGTGTGTTTGTTGCAGCAGCACAGAGGAGGCTGACTTGTTAGCAGGTCCTTTTATGCAGTGGCATTTCTGGTCACTCTGTGTCAGAGAGAGTCTCGTACTGAGATGAGAGCAAAGGTTTGGGCTCCTCCTCCCAGGAGCGACCGTGTCCAGGTCCTGACCCTGGGCCCTGGCCCCCCTGATGGCCAGAGGAGGGGGAATGAGCTGAAACTGGCCCGCTGGGGAAACGCATCGTCAGCGGGTTACATGGATAGGGGGTTGGCGTTGAACCTGCAAAAAAAACAAAAAAACAGTGAAAGATCAACTCGGACGTGTTCACAACATTCAATAAAAAATTTCCAAAACTTTTTTGAAGCCGGTAGTTGGTCTCAAAAAGAAAAGAAATACCTGCAGACAAAGGCCGGTCCTCAAAGACACGGTTGATAAGTGGAGTTCGTCTGTTGCAGTCTCCCTCCGAGTGAACGGAGGACACAGATGAAGGTCTCTCACTCCCGGACAGACCCGGTCCTGGGGACTTTGCCTTGCGACCATTGGAGCGGCCATTGCCTTTTGAGGGCTTCAACCCTCCTGCAAACAGACAAAGCAGAGCTTCAATGTAAAACAACAGCTTTCACTGTTTAAACTACTACAGAGAAGCGTTGCCGAGCCACATTGAGGGTAACCGGCATATACGATACAGAGGGAAGACGATAACACGAGAAAAGGCAAAAAAACTACTGGGCAGTCATCTGAAACACCTTCTATGCAACTTAAGATTGATGCACAGCTGGGTGCAAACCCCTTAGTACTTTGAAACCTCCTCCAAATGCTGTGGCAGGCTTTTGTAGAGGAGCAGCGCTAACACCTGACATGTTGATGAATGTATTATAATGTCGAGGATAGAGGAGAATATAGAAAATATACAAAAGCTGATGCCAGTTTTTCTATTAATACACTTAATAAAATACTGTGCACAAGGCACTGGATGCAGCTAAGACCAAGAGTTTGGCCTGAAATGCAGGATGACGATGCTCAATGATTCCAATGGTCAGAAAATACTAATTATGTTAAAATGAAGTTAAGCTTCACCCTGTGATGAGTCGTCAGCCCGTCCGTCAGCAGATGCACCCGTTGGGTTAGCGCTGTTGGATGGAGAGCGTTCCTCAGATGGATCGTCGTATTTGCCCATTAAGGCTTTTCTGATGATGGCTTCCAGACCGATGGAGTTGCCAGGTGTCTCTGGAGTTGGATGGCTGCGCACACTTACAGGTCCTGTGATTGGTAGAAATAAATGTTGAAAAAAAGTTGCCTATGTAACAAAGCGGTCTCTGTATATGACCCACTTATAAACAAGCAAACTTTGTTCTGTGTGAAGAGTCCTTTCATAAAGATCCTATTGCAATACCAATCTATTAGCTAGGAGTCAAAGACGTCTCAGCCGGAACATGCATTCACTGTTCTGCTCTACTAAAACATCTGCTTCAGCCAAAAGGTGTGTCATGACAGTCTGAATCCCCATTTTCAATATCTAACAAATTACCTGCAGTAGTTGATGCTGGCATATTGAAGATTTCTGTTCCTGGCTGACCAGCGTCTGAAAATACAATCAGAGAAATCCGACATAAGTTTCTCTCCTACTGGTTTTGTTCTCTTCTTCCCGTGCTGAGATCAGGCTTACTGAATTCACCGTCATTTCCAGTCACAGTCATCTTCTTGATCATTTCCTGCTTCTTAGACTTCACAATAGCCGAGGTGCTCTCATTCAGCCTGCTGAAAAATAGTGGACGCTGGGAGGTGTTGGGAGGAGAACGGGAGCCCAGTCTGCGAGTAGGAAAGCAGGGTCAGGTCAACAAACATGAAAATAATCAATACTTTCATTCTTTATATGGTCTAGATTTAATGTTTCAATGCAAAATGTTTAAGTCTAATTCGATGTAGATGAAACAACCTGATTGTTTTAACTCAGGTACAGATGACCTTTTTAAATAGGCACAATATTGACTGCAACTGCTCAAGCACCGAGGATAGGAATGAACCAATACATGCAGGAGTGACTCCCAGCCACTCTGGGTGGGTTTTTGTCCTGCTTTGAAAATGAATGTTTGAGTGACTTTATCAAATGTGAGACATTTTGGATAAAATGGTTTCTGTTATATTTGCTGATTTTATTTCTATGATCTGATATGTTTTTGACAGTAAATGTGAGCGTAGCTGATAGGTTAGAGTATATTTACTGAAGCAGAGGTCACGCAGGTACCGCTACTTCAACAAGGAAGATTCCCCGCTTGGCAACACACAATCACTCAACAGAACACACACACCTTGTGTGTGAGACTGGTGTTTTGAGCCAGAGGCTAAAAGCTGTAATAAAATAGTCAACTGGAATAAAATGAGCAGTCAAGCTGTTTGGATGACAACTAAAACTACATTCTCTAAGTTGCAACCGCCTCTCCCAGTCTGACAGCCACTGTGCACCATCACCATCACCAGGACTGAGTGAGATCCAACAGGAACACAGGAACTTTCAACTGTCATCCCCATCACTGGATATGTGATATTTCCTTATATTGTCTTTTAGATTTTTTTTTTTACGTAATTTGACTGTCAAAAGTCCGGACACATTCTAACTGAGGAGGCAAGAATAAACATTTTTTGTTACATTGCGTGGGATGCTTGACTTGACTCTACCTCAGAGCATGCTTACCCTTGCTCCCCCTGCTCATTAGGGTAGCAGGCCCCTCCTCCCTGGATTTCAGGTTCAGAGTTGGCTCCAGGAGGAGACACTGGTTCAATGCCATCATTTGAAACACTGACAGGTGAAGACTTGGACTGAAGGGGAGACCTGGGAGAATCCACATCACAATCTTTATTCATTGACTACTTTTTGTTCAATTTTCAAGTCATAAATATCAGTTTATTTGACGAGTCGACAGCGATTCCTACCGATCTCTGCTGCATTCTCCAGTGAGACCCTCTGGATAGCGGGACCCTTGGGTTAACTCCTGTGAAGTGGGTGGGAGCTGAGAGGCACTGGGTGGACGGGTCAAGTCCAAGACAGGAGAGCCGTGGTAGCTTTGTTGCTGCTGGCTCTGTCTGGTGTAGTCTTTAGTTATCACCTCCTGTTTGCATAAAGATTTATCTCCATCAGACATTACACAACACTGTAGTGTGTGTATTGCTTTTATTGAATTGTTTTTGTAATCCGTTAGACATGCTGGTTTGTTTGGGTTAGCATTTCATATTACGTTATTAAGCAGACTTACGCTTATGTGCTGTGCCAGGGTGACCACCCTTTGGCTGCCTTTGATGCAGGGGGACGGGGGCTGCTGGCCTGGGGACAGTCTTTCTTCAGAAGGGGGACGATAGAGACCGTGTGGTGGAGCTGAGAGTCAAATCAAAAGAAAAAACTGATTCACACACACACACACAAAAAAACACAAGTACACACCCACACTAGTAAAGGTCAGCTCTGTTTTCCAGGTTGAAGTGACTAATCAAGAAAAATGCACTTCGTTCAGGAAAGTTTGTTCATCCATCAAGACTTTGGTGTATTTCATGATGCGTCTGCACAGGAAAACTCAAAGCGCGTGCTACGGTAAACATTTCTGAATGTGTGTGATGAGCAACAAAACTGATCTCTTAATTATTTTTAGTGAATACTTTGCATATACTGTAGATACAGGAAGCAGAGCTTTGACCAGAGATGATGCTAAAGTTGACTGAACTTCTGCATCACTGAAAGAAAAATGCAGAAGTTCAAAAAGTAATAATGGGAAAAATCTAAGGATTCATTTGTAGAAAACTGGCTTAGAGACGAGGAGAATCCAAACATTTTAAGTGCTTGCTACGAAAACAAATATGTTATGAACACTATAAAAGCCAAATTAAGATTCCCATTCATGTTCAGACAGTAACCTTTGAAACTTCTGTGAAACTAACAAATTCTGCCTGCACGCTTCAGAGAGCACTCTGTGCTCATTTCTAGACCCTGCTTCATGTCTCACTATGTATTTTCTTGCACTATTAGAAGACGATAATGGGTGCAGGATTGACTGTATGGACCCCCCATCAGAGCACGGGGTAGGAGATGCTCTGGTTTTTGCTGCTGGCAAAAAAATGACACGAGACTCTGCATTCATTTCAACAGCACCTTGTGTATCCTGCATGTCTCTGTGATTCTACTAGTTTTTGAACACATGCTAAGAGCAAGGAGAAAATGTCAATATCTGTCCAGAAAAGCATGCTTTCAATTGACTGATGTATATAAATGAATACATTGGCTCGCTCAGTTTAATTCAGCATGCAGTATTAACCTGCCTTAAAGCATTGCATGAATGCAGATGTGATACATTGGTCTGTACACAGAAAACAAAATCACAGTCCAAATGGCAGATTAACTCCCAGAGGCTTGATTGAGAGACAAATGTAAATAGCTTGCAGTGCGCCAAAAAATAAAGAAATAAAAAGGAGACAAGAAAACCAGCGTCAATTACGGTGAGCCATAAACAGGAGCATGCAGAGAGGGCTCAAAGCTGTAGTACCCCCCTTCCCCTGGATGCCAGAGAGCCTCCTCGGTCTTTGCCATGTCTTCACCTTCCCCTTTCCCATCCCCTGCCTCTGAAACACCGGTGCTCTCTGGGACCCCAGGGACTCGATATGTTGGTTTGTAGGGCCGTGCAAGATGTTTTGTGAAACTATCATCTAGCCAATTTTCCATTCCAATTTAGTTGTCTGGGTTACGTGTGCACGTTGTTCCCAGCTCACTGCGTTTCACGTTAGGCAGGCAGAGGAGGAAAGTTACTGTATTCCGTAAAGCAAAATGTGGCAGTCCTATTAAAAAAAAAGCATCCTGTGGTGAGTTGCCTTTCTGAAGTTCTGTTTAAAAATGCCGTTATGTCCAATTGCATGAAGTGAAATATTGCATTTAATGTTGGCAGCCTAATCGGAGGAAGGAGGGTGCCACATGACAAATTTAAGTCCCATCTTCTATAAAAAAAAGAAAATGAACTTAAGCAGCAAATGATATTCTGTCTCTATACGCCATCAGCTCCAGCTACCTTAAAGGACACCTAGGACATGGTAAGTGGAAAATTAAGATATTAATCACTATTACTTTATCAATGCTCCATCAAGCTTGTAAACCACCTATAAAAGGTCAGTTTTAGTAAGTCAGGTCCAAATTTGACAGACTAGATGTGTGATTTACAAGAGGGCACCCTTGGTGGTCTTTAAGTTTGTAAAGCTAAAAATAAATTAAGGGAGAAAGCAACAAATTGTAGCATTGAAATTACAACAAAAATGTAAATGAGTTGAGCTGATTTGATAATGACAATCACCCCAGCGTGCAATAGGCCACAGACTGGCAGGGGGGGAGGTCTGGGTGATGAGGGGGGGACCCCTGGGATCCAGAGCGTCTTACCATCAGTGGCGCTGCTGGCAACAAGCGAACCCGTCTCTGGCATCCCCGTTTCACAAGAAATTTGACGCATAATAATCGCGTTTATGAAGTTGGCCGCAGTCATGGTGGTCTTACCGAGTGATCGTAGCTCTTGTTCCTGAATGGACATCTGTTTGTTTTGAGTCTTTTCTCTACTAGGTGTACCGCTTTCTCCACGGCCAGAAGGGTTATCCGACTGCAGAGGCAGCAGGTGTTGGGGACGGCTTGAAGCCGGGGGATAAGAGCCGGGGTATATTCCTCCTGGGCTGGGACTGGACAGCTTGGGGTCAGATTTACCCAAGCTCCCGTGCTGGTCCTGCACATGTTTGGGTAGACCTCCTCTGTTTTTACCTACATCACGACTCTGCTCTTTGGCTAAACTTGAGTCCATAGCAGGTGCGTAGGCGTCCTGTGGCACACCTGTCCTTTGAAGGTGGCCAGGGTAACCTTGGTAACGGGACGACCCTGAGGGCATGGACCTGGCAGGAAACGCATCAAATAAAATCAATGTATTCTTTCAGCACATATTTATGTTTTGATAAATGTGATTATTGTTTTGATAAAAAAATGGAAGTAAAATGCCCGTTACCGTAACACAGAGGAGCTCGAGTGCTCGCTCACAGAAAGACTTTTGCCCCCGGTGTTGTGTAAGACACTGGGCCTCTGTTGCACATTGTCCTGGGTACGAGGAGACACGGGCGAGTGCTGGTGGCTATATGGTTGGGATGCAGGTCTCCCGCTGCTGCTGCTAGCCAAGCTGTGCTCTGTACCTGAGAAACACACACAGACTGATGTAACTCCAGATGACGGAGTCTCCACTCAAACTACACGGGTCACATTTAACATCCAGAATAAAACAAAACAATCTCCTCCACACCTGGTCGCCAGATAGGGGCGTGCTCCACATTTCCTAGAGACCCTCCCTTCTCTCTGTCACGGTCCCGTTCTCTCTCTCGGTCCCGATCCCGCTCCCTTTCCCGCTCTCGTCTTTCCCGGTCCCGTTCGAGCTCCCTCTCTCTGTCCCGTTCACGCTCTCTTTCGTGATCGCGCTCTGAGGGTGCACCTTGAATTTTGTTTATGTGTGAAGAGCCAACTAAACAGAAAAAAAAAAAAAGGGGGGGGGGCGGACGGACGACCCTGTTATAAAAACATTACAAGTACAGCACATCCGATCTTGTAACAACATGCTCCTGTGAGATGAACCATACCAGGTGAGATGGGTGAGGTGGTGTAAGGCCTGCCGGGGAAGGTGGTGCTTGTCCCGGGGATGTAGGTGATGCGATCCATTGGGGAGCTGGCTGTCCCTGCAGAGGGAGGGACCAGGACAGGTAAGTGTGGTACCTGAGAAAGATCGATGATCCCTAGGGGGCAGAAGGAAGAAAATTGGGTAAATAATTACTATGAAAGAAGACGAACATTATACGGTTACAATTAGCTTCATATTCCTGTGAATGCTTTCGGTTTTTGCTCGTTAACATTTGGCACCTTCATTACAATCAACTGCATACTAAACAGACATGCTAATGACTACATTACAACCTATGAGCAACTTCAAAGGAATCCAGTTTGTATTTAGTTCATTAATACATGAACAAATGAAGATAAAGGATCATCAATTAAGCCGGTCTCTTTCTCTCCATTAATGATGAACTACTTTTATTGCAACCGTTTCCTCATACGGTACACGAGTTAAGAGTAAATATGCTACATGATGACGACACTATCCAAATAAGATGCAAGTTGCGCCAAATGGATGTGAAGGCATCAAAAGTACCATATTTCATATTTTAGCCTACTTGAGGCACATATTCAGTGGAGTGAAAAAGTGTCACAGAATATTATGAGTCCATGTACTTCAGATCTGCGCTGTATGATGACTAAATCTCAAGAGACATTCGTTCAGTTTCAGCCTCAATGGGAAGGAATTCATCCCCTCAAATCAGCAGGAGTACAGCAACAGAACAGAAGCTGAATGAGTTTTTGGTTGCAGTTGTGGTCCAAATTGAAGCCCTTTTCACATATTCTCACCATATGGGCGAAACAAAGACTATTCCCTCCTCGTGATTCACACATGCCAAACGGAGGCGGCTCAGTCCCACATCTGTGTGTCTGACGTGGGTCTGAAACACACGTCAAGCTACTCTTGTGTAATCAGCTGTGTGATGACAGCACCGTTGGTTAGAGCGGTGAATTTCATAATACCTGTAAGCACAACCGCCTTGAGCTGGCTCAGAACCGCTTCATAAAAACTGTACACGACGACCAAAGTAGGAAAATCCTTCGCTCTTTGCACGTTTTAAGCCAGTACTTGTGAAAGACAGACAGCGGGAATGCAGGCTTGACAGAAACCATCTCGGCTGTGGGATCTTGTGTTCGCAGTGAAAAGTTCAAAAACACTTGTGACCTACATCCAAGTGTTGTAAAAGACATCATTACTGTTCTTAGATTATCTTTTATAGCAACAAACTTTCAGAGAGCAAGATTAGATTACTCGTCTAATGTTATAAAAGGTCATTTTAACTCGTCTACTTATTCACTTTTAAAGTGAGTGTAAAAGCCTGTTTATGTCAGTTGTGCCTTCGGACTCAACATCACATCAAGCTGTAGCAAGACTTATCCGAAGATATTGGCGTGACTGCAGTACCAATAGAAACTAAAAGACAAGACTAGAGGTAGACTGATTAAGTCGTCGATTAAATATCTATGGTTTTCAGTTAAATCACCGTTGGCTGATTATTTCACAGTAACAGCTGCTAATTCATTTATGAGGCCAGTAAACATAAAATGAATGCAGACAGAGCAGGAAGCCTTAGGAAGCCATCTGCAATTCAGTGGTCCTGCTCTCTAGCTGTGGAATCGACTCCAGCACAGATCCTGGACCAGTACCAGGAACCATTTTGGTCAAAAAGGGTGATGACTATGAAAACACTTATCAGTTCCAATCTCCGTCTTCTCCCTTTAACCAGTTCTGATGTCAAACACTACCTTTTAATCAAAGCCTCTAGTATCTCTAAAACAAACAGGTTCATGTAAATATTTGTGTTAAACACACATTCAGGCAGGAGCTATAAGAAGAAAAAGAAACAAGCAACGCAGCACCTTCTCACAGGGCTGCAGGGAGATGTGCAAAGTTAGAATATGAGTGCTGTGAAACAATGCAAATTTTAACCTGCAACTGTCCCCAGTCTGGTTTTTAACCCTGACCTGTCTCTAAATGAATAACATCCTTAAAGCCCAACTACAACACAAAAAGATATTAGTGAGTATGTTAATGTGACTTTTAGTCCCTCAGTCTTACCACGCGGGGCGGCAGAGTAGGGCAGAGGCAGGGGCTGGTCTCGAGGCGCGAGGCCCCTAAGCAGGTCCGAGCGCTGGGCGGCCATTGCAGCCGCTGCAGGCCACTGGTGCATCTGCTGAGAGGTTATGTAGTCGTTGAGAAGCGTCTGGCGGTTTTCGAGGGCTGCTGTGTCAGGAAAGCTACGGATGAGGTAGGGGTAGGGATGAGGGTATGCCGGGTTGGGAGCGAGATGGCGAGGCAAGTAGTAGGCCGCTGTTGGTGAAGAGTAGGAAACATCTGTTAGGGAAACCATTTATACTGGACAAGAGAAAAATCAACACAGATGTTTTCTTTTATTCTTTTCCATCAAAAAATATCTTTTGTGACCTCGTTAATGCCAGCAAGACTAACTAAGCTTATTTGAAGTTTATAGGATTCAGATTTTGGATGTACCTGGGTCAATGTGGATACCACGGGGAAGCGCAGCAGGATCGAAAGCTAAAGGAATCTGACGGTACATGTCCGGTACAGTTCCAAGACCCTGCAGCAGACGCTCATAAGTCTGTTGATCTGCAACACCAGAGAGAGGTGATTTGGTAGCACTCATCTCCCTGGGGGTGGGGGTGGCTTTACGCTCCTGAGGAGGATTCTTACTGGAACCTGGAGTACAAACAAAGAGTTTCTTAATATTACATAAATATCTTTTATTTCATTCTAGGTTTTTACATACAAAATATATTCTTAATATGCAATTCAAATTGTTTTATCTTTTCTCTAGAGAATTAGAAATCACTGCCTTGGTCTTCTTGAGGTATACCCACCCTCATGCTGCCTTTGGCTTGCTTCCCTGGACAGCGGAGAGCCACGATGTGAAGGTCCGGGGTAAGGGGACCTTAAGTTGCCTTTATCATCGTAGCCCACTGGACTATGATGAGCTTTGCCTCCCTGCTCTGACCCCAAAGTAAGCGGTGATGAGCGGGCGATGGTGCTTGCGGTGCTGACCACCGCACTGGGCCGGCCTTTCGGTGCCTCCTCGTATCGACCCCTCTCAGGGCGCATGTCTAAGTGGGTGGGTGTGTTGTGGTAGGAGCGTGGTGAACTTGCTATGATGGAACGAACATCGTGACGTTTCCCTGAACCAGCTGCCTCCTGCTTTATGGGGGTTCCCTGAATAGAGCACAACAGGACTTAGTTAAGACAGTTAAGAAACATTAAGGTTGCATAACTTGTAACCGGTCTGGTTATGGGTATACCTCCTTGGTAGACTGTCTGGGCTCCTCCTTTGGAATGAGGTGGATGGAGCGCCTAGCCTCCCTCACCGTGGGGACGATGGCTTCTCTGCCCTTTGTTGGATCAGATCCTGAACTGGACCCAAGGGGTGGAGAACCCTCTCTCTTCATCTGCTTAGCTTCCCGCCTCAGGTATCCATCCTGAGGGTCCAGATGACGAGGTATACCTGAAATCAGAACAATATGTCAATTCCATTTCAAATAAGAGGTAATAAACCAGATGTTCGTGCAATAGATTTGAGCCATCGCACCTTGTGAGATCGAGCCACGGATGTGATGAGCGTCTTTGTAAGGTGTGTGGTGTGGACTGTCTCTATCATGAGGCATAGCTCGACCAATCAGACCTACAACAGGGGTAAAGCAAGGAGGTGAGATCCAAGATTGCACAGAAGACATTTAATCAATAATAAGAAATAAAAGCCAAACTTGAAGTGCATGTGGTGTCATTTCCTACCTTCACAGTTGGCAGACAACGATTCCCTCATAGGAAGCCCTCTGCCTCCCTCCATAATATCATAAGGACGCTTCAGGCTAAGAATTTCTCCGGACTGCCCTGAGCCTCTGCCATCATCTTTGGGGGTCTGAGATGGTTGGCCTGCAAATGACAAATTCAATACATTAACTACACAGATCCATACTTAATATACATTTTTGCTGTTCCAATTTGCGTTCCAATCAGATCACTACTTCTTATGAAGATCTTATCATTCAGTATAGCGCTAGCAAGGTCAGATGGAAACCATTTTTCTTTGGCTGATGTACTCACGGTCATATGTGAGGATGTGCCCACTGATGCCCTCGTAGACCACATGAGCTTTCGGCATCGCCTCGTCCCGCTCCCTCTCAGCTCGGCTCGCACTGTCCTCTGTGATTAGACGTGTGATGGTTCCCTTATAGAGCACATCAGCCGGTGTCCCCTAAGGGGATTAAAAATCATCAGATCAAACAAACTTTATTGTCATCCAAGTACACAGCACAGATGTAGTATACACACCTTGACTACCACTAAGCCTCCACTAGTGGGCTTTAATAAGTCACAATGCAGGAAAATCACAACCCAGATTCAATAAGAAAAACAACAATGTTGGGGTAGAATATAACTTAGTTTTGCATACAGCATGTGCATTTCATATTCTTGTTTTCACCACGGAAAGGATGTTTGTTATGATGGCAACAAAACAGGATTCCAAATTAAGCCAACAGGCACATAACAGCCAATCTTTAAAACACAAAATATACAGTCAGAAGAAGCGGGTGTGCATCCATTTGGAAGCAGATGACAGCAGGCAGATTAGTCTGAACTTTGAATCACGTAATTTGAACTCTGTATGAGTCATATTTCAACACGAAATGGGTGAAGAGATCAGAACAGTAGTAGAGCGGTGACAGCAGAGGCTGGGAGCACATTTCAAATCTGGTGGTTGCCACTTTTCCAAGAAATGTTTACCGAAGGGAGGAGGATGCGTGGTTGTTTACATGACAAGATGGCAGTGACTAAAGCAGTCCTCACCTGTTCTTTGAGAAAGTGCATCACTGCCAGATCTGAGTGCTTACACACCAACACTATCAATCCATCTAGTTGTAATCAATACAACAGGACTAACGCGTTACATCATTCACTAATCTTTCATGTCATTTATCCATGATGGTGAATAACAGCATCCACAAAACGTGTTTTCTCTTGTTTGCAATACAAGAGTGGGCATATCAATAACTGGGTTTAGCTGGCACCTAGAGTACACAGATAAATAAAAGAAAGAACAGATGCTGTACAGCGTGTACCTGTTGCTAAGGCAACAGGGGCATTCAGAGCTGTGGTTATGTCACAGCAACAAGGAAATCCAGCAGCCATAACACTTGGTTTGCCTCATGACCTCTCGCCCAGCTTTGCTGTTCTCGTTTAGCGCAGGTACAAAGATGCACAAAGGTAGTTTTAATTTGAGTGCAGCTGTGTTATATCGTGTGTTCAGGGGCCAGTGATCGCATCAGTATTTGCAAAACCACCGGCGTTAACCACAGGAAGGAGTGGGGGTGTGGTCTATGTATGTTAACATGAACCTTAGCTCAGTCTACAGCATTTCAGTTCACACTTGCCCTGCCGTTAACAGTTTCTGGTGAATCACATAAATGGTTAAAAGTTCATGTTTGTACTGTGTAACGAGATCTGAACGACGACAGTCTGATTCCCCTCATACTATATAAACAGGTCATTTTTAAATACATTTCAGAGGTTGTTCATGGGTTCCCAGCATAAAAAGGGGAAGAAAACTGATATATGTTGTAATGCACTACACATTTTTTTACTTTGTCAGCAGCAGAATACACATAATGCACCAATTTCAGGATTGCCCCATCCAACACAGTAGTAACACAGTGCACATATGGCAGACTGTCGCAATGAGAGCAAAAATGGAAAAAGCAAAGAGTTCATCAGGAATAAAAACATTTGAAAACAGATGTCTCAGTAATCAGATAAATAGTTTTATTGATCCCAAAGCTGGAAAATTAGGGGCTGCAGCAGCACGCATCCCCTAAAAAAAATACCACAAGCCTAGCTCACAGGTCAAGCTCACCTGAGTAATGGAGCCCCCTCGGTAAGATATTGCAGAATCTGGATGCATTCTGGTCCCTGGGATACCCTTGGTGATACTACCTCCTTGGACAGCTGGAATAGAAGCTGGAAAGTTAGAGCAAACAAACTCTTGTCACGATAAGCCAAAAGACATACTTTTATATGTAAAAAAGAAAAGAAAAACAGAATAGAAAAAGAAGACGACATTTGCAGTGTAGTGGCAGCAATAGTGTAATAGCAGTTATACATACTCCTGAGTGTGCTTCCACTAGCCTGACACACACAAATATGGGCATTTTCTCTCATTTTTCACCTCCCCTCAAGCCCTGTCAGATTAGATGGGCTTCAAAGAACTAAACTCCCCACTGATTTTCAGCTGAAATTAAAGTCTAGTTTGGGTCACTCCAGTCCATTCACAAACACTTCCCCAAGTCATGGATTCGGAGGTAAATCTTCTGCATTAATGTGCTGAAAAGACTCCATAATCATTTTAGTTATCTTGACTGATTGCAAAAAAACATACTTTGATAAAAGATACATTTTCCAGGACTCCTTAGTAAAACTATTCGCTATAAAGGATAAGATATAAAATTTCAATTAGCTGTACACAGAAATGAGAGGAATCAATGAAGGGCCTACCACGTCCAGAAGCACCATCATGAAGTACCCCCTGGGTGGACAGGTTATCAGCTTGAGACGATGAGCTGTGAGGAGATAACTGTTCCTGTTTTACCACTGGGAAAGTACCTGCTGTACAGCCCATAACGGTATGAGGAAAAAAAGAAAGAGAAGGTAATGACACTGAAAATCTCCACTGTGAGATGATTAGATAACAAAAACAAAACAAAAAAAGTCAACTTTCAGAATAGAAAAAACTAAAAAGGTACAAATGTCCCAAAGCTGATTTTACTCACCAACTTTCTTATCCATCCAAGGCAACCCCATCGGGGCAGGGGGCATCTTTGTGTGGTCCAACCCATGAGCAGGACTGTGCAACTGCACTGGAGTACCCTGAAGAAACACACATTTAGTCATTATTGCAAAATACATCATCACATTTTGTATTTAATAAATTCACTTTAATCTGTTCAATGTTTTAATATCTTTTGTGGCAAATACAGAAAGTTTATGACAACAATTTTTTGGGGTTAACAATATAAACATAAAATCCCTTTGTGTGTGTGTGTGTGTGTTAGGTATACCTGTGTGATAGAGCCTCCAGGTTTGGTGGAGGATATGAGAGGTGGAGGCTCTGGCATTGAGATGGGTCTCACTGCCGCTAGCCTAACACTGTCCTGTGGCAGACCAGAGAGTGAGGGGTGGCCTGCTTGCTGGAACGCTACAAGACAAAACACATCACAGATTTGAGTATTTATTGAGAAAAGATAATCCACAAGCCCTAAGGGTCAACAAAAAATGTTGCCCCTAGAAATAAATGAATATCCTGTAAATGTGAGGTTTGTAAAGATAAAGACAGTTGTTCACAGACAAGATGACTCACTGTTGAAGTGGAGCAGATGCTGCTCGTGACTGATCTTGGCCATGTCTCGTGGGGACATAGAGTAAGGGGAGAGAACTGGGCGACCCAAGTTTGAGGTCCTCAAGTCGTCGGGGACTAGTCCCTGCTTCTTGGCTTCACCATGAGGAGAGAAAGCTTGGGACCGTTCTGCAACATCAACACACAGAGTCAGGACCAAGCTACGCTTCCACTATCCAAGAAGCCATCATTATTGCCACATTTGTGTAATCTGCAGGTGAAACACTGAAGTTTCCCTTAAGGTATAAATGAGAGTACAAAGTTTATATTTTCATCTGACTCACTGTTGTCTACCTTATTGTCATATGAAGAGAACATAAAGCATCTCATGCCACATCTCTAAACATGCACACCGACATGTACATAATCAGTTGCTAAAGTGCATCAATAAAATCCTGCGTCAAAGGTAATGGCATTCTGTGCTGCTGAAGGCAGAGGCAAGAAGCAACAGGTGAACTTATTTAACCCCTGCCACACCTTCTCCTGGGTGACGTATTAAGAGCTTTGTAGGTTGTTTTTTTTTTTCTGGACATAAATAAATAAAAAGCTGCAGTAATTTGAAGTTCAGAGCTGCTGTGCCAAGTTGGTTATAAAAGACTTCGCTTTATCTGGACTGTTAAAAATGCTTACACTGTGCTCTTAGATATTCACATTTCATAAGCTTACAGTAAGTCCACTGAACTAGACTATGCTCCCTTCTGGGTCAATAGAAATACCAGATCATTTATCAGTTCCCTCTCCATGAGTGTCCCAGAAACACTTTAATACCCTCAACACTGGAGAGGAATCTCAAGGTTAGAGCTTGTAGCAAGGACCAACTAAGTAAAACTAGATCAAATGCTCCAGGAAAAGCATTTTGTGCAGGATTTCTATCAACTACTTTTTTCTGATGGTGTCATTATTCCTTTTTTTCTTGCATCCATAAATCCATTTATCACTACCTGAATGTGCCAGGTTATGCAGACATACATTGTGCAGAATAGCAATACTAAGGGTTTCACAGAAACCAATAAAAAGATCAATTGTTACAAACAGATGCCAAAATTGTGATATTTGAAACTTCAGCAGCTAAATGAGGCAATACAAATAGTTTTCTGCCAAGATGGAGTTGCGTACCATCCTTTTCGCTGTTGGAGGGGCTACGAGGGCGAATGTGAGGGCTGCTGCTGTGAGGAAGCTCCCGGTCTCTGTCTGCCTGCAGGATATAAGGCTGCTGTTTGCCTGGCTGGCCTGAAGGCTGCTGTTGATGCTGCTGCTGCTGTTGCCTGACCTCCTGAGAGGACTCCCCATGAGCCATGGTGATCTGTTGCTGGTACAGTGCCAGGGCGTGGGGGGGTAGTGATGTCTTCCCGTTCCCACTCCTCTGACTGCCCTGCACAGAGGCCTCTGGCATCTGAACGAAGGATAAGAGGGAAATGAAAGGGATGCAGACATGCCACACACAACACAATACTACCTCTACTTGTCATTGACATATGGTTAGCCACACACTGTATCTGATCAACATGATAGCAAATACGCATCTCTTATTTTTTTGGTAAGTTCGAATTTCACTAATGCCTGGCATCTCATTTCTTTTTCACAAAGAAATCTATCCCATCATCCTCCATCTGGTTCCCTTATCCTAAACAAATATGACAACACGGTTTCACCGGCTATATCGTTATCTCTGTAATTAGAGAGACAGGGATCGCACTGATACCATTGCAATAGTAAAGTGTGTGTGCCTGCAACTGAGTGAACCGTTTTTGGTTACAAAAGTATTGAAGATGCTTTAAAACAACTCACAATAGGTGGTATAGCGGCAGCCCTCTGTTTGAGCTGCTTCAGATCCATGGGCTTCTGCAGTGGGGACGATATGACCCCATCGTGAGCGTAGTTCAGTAAGCTTGGACGTGGAGATGTCATTCTAGAAAAAAAAAAAGCACACATACAGAAATATGTTAGTGGATGTGTAGATGAGGCTGACAGAGGGTCTGACATTTCCTGTTTACAACTTTTGCAAACTGATGACGTAACGTGGGATTTAAAATGTCCACAACCTGCTAAGTGCTGTTTGCTTTGGCTATTTAAAACCAAAATCAAGAATTTACCGGAGAACTGTAGACGGTAAAGAAGCATGGAGTTTCACGTAGTTTGAAGTGGAGGTGTGGGAAATAATCAAGTCTTACATGCATCGAGATGCAGATGTGAAAGATTCTGCACCGATCGCCATGTGTCCAAAAAAAAAAAAAATCTAATTTCACAGAAAGTGGAACTTCCCAGGAAAAAGTGGAAGTGAAGCGTCTGGACAGTCGTAAGCATGCACAAGATGCACATCTCGCTCTGTATTAACAGCTAGCATGTTGAAGTCCTTAGGCTTCTATGAAGTTGAACTAAAATATTTTGAGAAAAAAGGACAAACATTGGACACCACACAATTCCAGCTGGGGAAGGATGAAAACACCCAGCTGTTGGCAACCAAAGGACCATTGAGCAAGCTATGTGAAGTATTCCAACTTCAACCGGGTGGAAGCAAATTACAAACCATCACAACTGTTATTACCAAGGATTTGCATCCATGATCACGGTTCTTCAGAACCTGGCCTTTCAATGCTGTGTTGCACACTTTCAAACCAGGACACAACAGCCAACCTCAAAGATATTTCATTGACACAACCATTCCCACATTCTACAATGGGATGAAAGGAGGGATGGTCAAAATGTGACGCATGTCAAATGGCTACAGAATCATATGTCATCATAACGGCACACTCCTCTCTGATTACATGCACGGTGAGCAATAAATGAGTGTTTGTATTACTCATTGCACATAAAAGCAGACTGCAGGTTAGAATCTGTTCATTTCTGTTGGTGGGTCAGGATATGCCGACATCTGTTTGAGTTGACTAAGTTTGCTTTACTTTTTTTGTTGATCCTTTTTCATTTCTGAGAAATTTGTTGGCAAATATAACCCTGCAGTTAACAAAACAAACAGAGAACATGTGGCTAGTTAATAAATAATACTGGAAGTAAATTAATTATCGATCGTTACATATACATTGCTCTGAAAGTACAAAGTAGTCACAATGATAAAGTAGAAGCTTTGTATAGAAATAGATATACATCAAGATACACTGATGATCATTTTATAAATGGGGTGCGAGTGAGGTGATTGGAGATATCTTAGATGTGAATCAATGCCGTTAGATCGTTAATCAATTAATCAACACTGTATTGATGTAGATTGATGTACCGTTACACCCATATAACATGTAAAGGGAGATGTTCAACATTATTGACGAGTAACTTACCCTTGAATGAGTCACTAACCATGCGAAGATCATAGCTAACATTATAGAACAAACCGAATCATTTAATCATTTTAATCATTCTAGATTTTAATACATGCAAATCTTACATATTACATCATTAAGTATTAAAAGGATGGGTTTGTATCTATGTGGGATGTCTGTGACTGTTAAAAGAACTCCGAGTAGAAAACCAAATCCATGTAGCGCACATCTGCTAAAAGCACCCAACATACTCTGAATCACAAACACACGTTCATGTACACGCCACAAGAGTATTTAAGCACATGCGCGTGCACACACCCACACACACACACACACACACACAGACTCACACACTCCCTCCTTCTCTTTGTTTGCTTTGGCAGAGAGGGCAACGTTTCCCTCAGCTCTGCCAGTACATGCAGTCTGCTGTCATGGAAAAAAAAAAATTAACAAATACTGTGCTAACAGGACTAATCATCCCTCCCACGCACTTTGACACCCATTTCTTCTGGCCTCATTCACAAACACACACGACGTATAGAAACGGTAAACATATATTTTATCCCTACAAAGAGTAACTAAAATCCCAGTTTAATAGAAAAAGAGCAACCTGTGGTAGACACACGAGTGCCTTGCCAAATATGGGTTCACTGCTGTACAGTGTAGCTAGGCAACTAATACCACTTGAAAACCCTCGCTGCTTTGTTTTCTAATGTCTGCTGTGGTAGACCAGAGAAGTAGGACAGCTCTTAAGAAACTCGAAAACCAGCAAGTCTTTGACACAGATAATCAACAAGACCTAAAGATGTGGAAAGAGGATTTACATCACCTTATGTATTTTAAAATATCAAAATCAAAACTCCTACTATATTAATTCCTGAGAATTCTCACCTGTTTTTATCTGCATTGTCCGTCTCCTCCACTTCATCAGCACTGCAAGTGGCACTAGAGTCGCTGTCCCCATGCGAGCCCGTTTTGGCTGCATGCTCCTTCTTGGAGCTCTTGGTGGAGTTTTTGACTTCTTCTCCCTCTGCTGTTGGAGGCTTATTATCTGCGTCATCGTCAGGTGGCGCTGGCTGTGGCTGCTCTTTGCTGGGCTCCCCTGTCTCAGTCTTTATCTCCTGCTTGATGGCAGAGTCTGCATCTTCTTTGACTGAAGGCTTCACATCTCCTGCCAGGCTAGTGTCTGACCGAGCCTCCTCCTTGTCTCCAGGGTTGGAGCTGCTCTTCAACTTGCCCGAGCTTTCCTCTTTAGCTTTGCTGTCCTCAGATGAGTGTGGTGAGGACAAGCTCTCTGTGTCCGAGCTGTTGTTAGCTCCACCTGACAGGGACAGACACAAAAAGAGAGAGATTAGGGCTTGTACTGTAAATCACGTTATGTCCTGTTGCCGCCCACCCCCCCCATTTCCATCTGCAAGTCCAGATTCTTCACAGTGCCAGTCTTCTGACTAATCAGGTTTCACCCTGTAATAAGGAGGAACATAAAACCAATTGGGATGATGGATGAAATCCCCTGAGGATTCTACAGTCCACTATGAACATACAGTATTGGCAGTGTATGTCTATAAACAAACTAGCCTGATCTTCATATCACTTTTCAGTTTGTGATTGTAGACGGCCAACAGTGAGCTACTCTGAGTTTTGCTGTAAAATTCCAAGAAGCCGAAGTCATAAATTTACTCACTTAAGCTGAATTCATCCAAGCAAAGTTTTTATCTGCTTATGTCACATTATCAATCTACAGCTTTGCAAGACTGTTGAAGCTGTAAACAGTTGTAACCAGATACAGATTGGCACATCACCTCACCTGTGGGCTCAAAGCTGCTAATCAGTCAGTTCGGACCTCTCTGTGTGAGAGCATGCATGCTTTTCCTGAACATGTTTTCTGCAAACTCCTTGGTCTGTATCTTAAGTTCAATTGGTAATTCTAAATTTTCTGTAGCCATGAGTTTAAGTGTGCTTGGTTGTCTGTCGCTTTGCTAGCTGTGTGATGGATTATTGACCAAAGTGAAAACCTGCCTCTGGTCTTTTGTCAGCTGGGACAGGTTTCAGTCCTCTACAGGCCTATGTGTGATGTACTGACAGATAAAGGATGGATGGGTAAGGACAACTGAATTATGAAACACCAATACCAACAACTTTGTACTGATTTGTCTTTTATTTTTAATTTTTAAATCCATGTCTCTAATTCACTTGTCTAAATGTTTTTATACAGTAAACTTAGTGCACATTCACACCAGGACAGTCCAAGGGACTCAGTTCAATTAGGTGGGGAATTCAGAAAAATTTTGTCCCTTTGGTTTGTTTTGCATTCACACTTTACTTTAGTCAAGCAGAAACATCTGAACCATTATCATGCACTTACAACAGCTAGTCTCTAGGCAGAGATATTTCCCAAAACAACCACTGAAGAAGCAAAAAGAAGAAGAAAACCAAGCTCATCGATTGGCCAGGACTGGAAACAGCTCATTCACCGCAAGCAAACAGTGGAGCAACAATACATTTAAGCAGTCTTGGGGTTCCTCTTTTTACTTTGGTTTTCAAACCTAACTCAGTTTTCAAAATAATCTGTCCTATATGAGCAGCAGGAGAGGCAGACAGCTATCCAGCATGTTGCTCTATGTCACTTCCTCTCTTTAGGTCACTAGATGGTCTGTTTGCTTCTACTTTGCAAGCAAACCGCACCAGTTTACTTAGAAGTGAACCAAGACCCCCGGTTTTCAAGAGGACCAGAGTTGGCTTCTTAGGTCCACACCCAGGTGTAAATGCGTGTTTACTCTGCTCCAAACTAACCGTACTATCTGTGGAAGCGGGTCTGGGTTCGTTTAAAGCGGACCAAACAGTCCCAGTGTGGATGCGCCTGTACAGTGCCAATAAACAGTCTGGGAAAATCCAGAAAAATAAGCTGCAAAGCTTCTTAGAGTCTGATTGAAATAATTTGAGTCACATCATGGGACAATTCATAAAAACCAGCCAAGACCACAGAAACTAAATTGTGGACCTTAAAAAATTTGGTTCATCCCTGGGAGAACTTTTCAAATGCTTGAAAAGTCCAAATTCATAGTAGGAAAGAAGACATTTGTCCTGTTATTTACCAAGTTGTATTATTATGAGGCAAGGCAAGTTTATTTGTGTAGCACATTTCATGTACGTGACAATTCAAGGTTCTTTACATAAAAACATCAGAAACACCGGGGTGCAGAAGGCACTAAGAAGAATTGGAGTGAAATAGCAAAATAATAAACAAAAAGAAAACCTCAGAGAAAATAGGATATATCACTTGTTTTCATAAAAGGCTGCTAATACAAACATTTTTAACCCTGATGTAAAACTGCTGAGAGTCTCAGCAGATCTGCAGGTTTCTGGGAGTATGTTCCACATGTGAGGAGCATAAAAACTGAACGCTGCCTCTCCGTGTTTAGTTCTGACTCTGGGAACTGAAAGTAGTCTTGACCCTGGTGTTATATGATCCACTTTCCTGGTCTTAGTGAGGACTCGAGCAGCAGCATTCTGGACTAACTGCAGCTGTCT
>JAOXYM010000012.1:22790087-22804854 GCA_028567055.1 Leptatherina wallacei | reverse complement strand
TCGGACTATAGTCTCCTGGTGAGATGGTTATGTAGATCTGTGTCATCAGCATAGCTATGGTAACATATTTTGTTGTTTTTTTTATAATTTGAGCAAGTGGGAGGATATAGATGTTGAACAACAGTGACCCCAGGATGGAGCCTTGGGGAACTCCACAGGTTATTTTAGTTTGCTCAGATTTATAGTTACCTACAGACACAAAGTAGTCACTATCTTTAACTAACAATAGTAATTACACATACTAAAGAGCCCCTCTTTTTAATTGTAGCTTTCATACAAGTAGAAAAACATACAATGAATACAACTGCCCAACTATTAAATGCGGGTTAAATTAAAAACAATGAATGAAAATAAATTGAAGATATACAAATTAAGCTCTAGGACTGTTATACCTTCTCCATCCTCAGTTGCTTCCTCCTCATTGCAGCTGGCTCCTGAACCCTCCACCTCGTCCTCCTCTGCAGCATAAGGAGCACTGGCCTCTTCATTCTGTGAGGCTTTGCCCCTTCGCCGGGCTTTTCGCTCTTTCTCCTGGGTCAAAACGAGGACACAATGGATTTAAAAAAAAAAAAAAAAAAAAGCTCCAAAGATTTTCAGATTTTAAAATGAAAAAATTAGATAACTTTATACCATAATGGTACGCAAAAACATGACAGTTTACTTCGACAGCACTACATAAAGCAAGTATGGGTCAGCAATGCTTCCTTTGCTTACAGATTTCATTTTATGCTGCTGCAGAATCTCATCCAGTTTCTGCCTCTTCTTGTAGTTGAAGTAGAAGTTTTTGCACTGCGACACGGTTTTTGATCCCACCATCTTGGCGATGGCGGACCAATTCCTACCATATTGGAGAAGACCTAGAATTTGACAGGTGGACAGAGAGGAAGGATTAGAGGAAGGGTTGAAACAAAGACAGACAAGACGTGGAAAAAAACTAGGGTGAGGGCAATAAGACAATCTCAAAATTAAATTACGATTCAATTTACATTGATCTCCGTGATAAGCATTATACATTTCCAGTTGATCCATCTATACAGCTCCTGTTGTGTATCCTTCATCACACTCAGGACCACAAGTTGGTGGTAATGCACCGCTAAGCTAGTTGCTAACTACCAAAAAGACCCACACATGACATTCAGTATTCAGCTGTAAGATCTTGATGTCAGCTATGCAAAGATTACTTTTAGTGAATATCAAAAACTGAATGAATATTTCGGTTTATAAACCACCAAAACTTTCTCCAACAGCAATCTCTAAGTGTACAGCATTAAAGTCTTATCATGGCAAAGCAATAGTCCAAAACATCTCTATACAGCCAGGCAGTTATGTGTGAAACACCCCTATTCAAGAAGCAGCAGGAACGCTAGATGCCACACATTTCCTATACAGAGACAGCTACTGAAACAAAGAATGACAGTAAAAGTGAGCAGGGAGTAATGTGGTAGGTGAACCATCAGTCACACCAATGACATCACTATCTCTCACCACTAGGGTCAATTTGTGTCATATTCTAACTGACTTTGATGTGACCCAGTTACGAGAAACCCTAGTCCTTTACTCAGTCAAGCACATGATTGTGTCTTACACAAGAGTCTACAGGCACCCGCTGGGCTAGAGCTGTGATAGATCAACCTGTCATGGAACACAGAAGCGCGCACGCACACACACACAATGTCAAAGTGTATGCGTGCTAAAAGAAAAGATCTAGGGAGCAGTAAGTACGAGCGAGTAAGACGGATAGCGTAGAATTTGCTCCAGTGGTCCCTCTCCTAGAGTCTGCTGTTAGCTAAAGGCAGCTCATTAACAGTGTGTGTTGTAAGAGGCTTAGCTTACACCACCCACTTGTGTCCTGTGCCAGCCTGACAGGTTCTGGCAACAGGACAGCCTCTTGAAAGGTTGGGGGGGGGGAAGAGTAGGAGGAGTGTTGGCCCAGAGCCAACACATCTTGGGATAACCTTGGACATGGGTTCATAGGTCTCTGCATCTCATCACTTAATGGAAGTGGTAGGACAAGATGAAGAAATCAGCCGCAGGGGAGGGGGAGAAAGGACAGCTGTTTACAACCCTGTCATTTCAACTCGAATATTAAATCACAAAAGCTGAAGCTGAAAGATGCAGTCAGTAATAAGTTAATAACTCATTAATAGCCGCCATAAAAAGCTGCTCTACTGGTCATTTACAAGTTTCATTTCTGGGACGCAAGTCAAAATGAGATTTCTTTCAAATTTGTGTGTCCAAGGACACTCAAAATTAAAAATATAGAGACAAATAAAAATATGTCAACCCAATTGTGACAATGTGTCCATAAAACTGTCTGCACAGTAACAGTCCAGGCTCAATCCAGCTGTTGACATTTCTTTTATATCAAGCCTGCACTGACTTTAGTAAAATATCTCTCACACAAACCGACTGATACGAGAGGAAAGGCACCTCCAAAAAGTAAAAAAGAAAAAATTAAACGATACCCAAAAGCTGTGACACATCTACAACCGGTCAAGTGAGGCAACACAGGTTTTTCAGCTGAAAAAAATGACAGTTGCCAGAACAGGCATTGCTAGAAAAGCCTCTCCTGGAAAAAGAAGACCAGTCCAATCACTCTAAGAGGACAGCCATGTGACCAACATCTATTAACCTTTTACAGCCATCTAACAATGGGAAAGGAGGGGGCTTACACTGCCACACAAGTCAAACACTTTCCAACCTGACAGTGTGCACATAAACAAGCGCATGCTTAACAGAAAGTGGCATCAACGACGTCTATTTAAACAAATAAGAGACATTCACTGCAGCATGCAGTCAAGCTCAAATAATAAAGTCATGGATTAATAGTCAACGGTCACTTGTCATGACACCTAGCTGCATACGGTTTACTCTGTCAGCTCCAAACACACAATGCGCAATCCCCAACAGCTTTGGTGGACTCAAGGCCTTAGTTGCTAGAGCAACACACAAGGAACAAACATCCAATCAGCAGCAGCAATACTGAAACAGGTGGTAGCCTCACACCCAATCAGGACACTGTATTCCCTTTAGCTCCTCCCAAAGAAAGTCCAATCAACACCTGGTGCAGCCAGAAAGTTGTTGTTCCTGTCTGTCACATGCCTGTCACTTCAGCCGTCGTTTTGTGGCCCCTCTTCTGGATAACACTACCAGACGCTCTGATCTCTACAGGGCCAGCCGGGAAGCTCTTCTGGGCTGGGCCTCCCGTTCCAGAGCAAAGGAGATGAAAACAGCTCAGTCTCGGCGCTCTTCCTGCCAGCTGGCTTGGATACTTGAGCCGGTGTCAGGTTGACATGCTCCAAAACAACGCATGCTCCTGGCCTCTCCCCTCCTTTTTCCTTCTCACAGCGTCCTCTCTGTGCTTTGGTGAGTGCTGGTCTGCTCTTCTTTGCCGTGTCTCTCTCCAATGGCGGTCGTCTGGGAAGACTTCCACAGGAAAGTGGGACTGTGGGGCGGTGCTATGTGCTCAGTCTCTCTCTCCCCTCATCTGATCTCTCCTCTATCTCGCTCGGTTTTTTTTTTCTCTCCCTCTCTCTTTCCGTCGGTCTGTCCCTCCCCCTACCTCACTCTGCCAGCAGGCACAGCAGCACGCACGCACGCACACACAAATACACAAACGCATGAGTGAGTACAAACTCACTCAAACCTCCTCTCTCTCTCTCTCTTTTTCTCTCCGTCTCTCTTGTTAATACTCTAGCACACAGACACAAACACACATTCAGGGAGTCCAAGAGTAAACAGAGAGCAGCAAGAGAGAGGAAAGAGATAGAGAGGGAGCAGAGCCACTGAGCCAGAGAGACAATGGAGAAAAGGAAAGGATACAGAAGTGGAGAGTAAGCACAGAGAGAAGAGAGGGGTGGATGAGGGGAGGAGGGATTGAGAGGGAGTTGATGTTGATACCATGAGAAAGCATAAAGGCTTTCACATTTTTCCTGACTGACCTGCTTTTCATCTTGAATGTGACCTCTCCAGTTTATAACAACACAGAGCTGAGGGGAGAAAGAAAGTGACTGGAGGAAGAGAGGCGTTTGCCAAATCTTCCACAGCTCTTGCCAATCTGGGCTGTTGCCATCTTCCAAACGAGGGAGTGAGAGATGGAGCAAAAGCAAAAGAGAAAGACAGAAAAGATAATATGGTATTCTCTACCTGCTGCCACTTTAAACGGGTTTCTCCTGCAAGCAGCAGAGACCATTATCCAGCTGCCTGCCCTCACCCAAGCAAAGCCTGGCAGATTAGTGCACTTACATAAACCCCGGCCAAGACTATTGCACATGCGACCAAACAGCACAGACCAAATGCACACAAACACACATAACCTTTGCTACTCATTCCACAGACAAGCAGAGCTAATGGCTTTAAAGATGGAAACGTTACAAAGCGTGGTCGTCTGAATATCTGACCAAGTTTTTACGAGCCGTGGGGCCATGTCATCCTTCAAGGTAAAACTGACTGGTACGGAGATGCTCAAGTGCTGATGTCCTGCCAATCACTGTAAATGCCATTATTCAGATCTGGTTAGCTCAAGGGGGATAAACACATTAGCATCAGGACACCAAAGCCTCTTTAAAACATACACATAATCAAGCACCTGCCAGAGAAAGCACCACGAAGGGCTAAATCACTACAATGTAGGAACAGAGGAAGAGAGATGTTCTGGTCTCGAAGAGTTCCATGGAAGGGGAATCCTTTTTGGCAGGTGAGAGGATGTTATTTTGTTAGAACTGATGAATAACATTAAGAGGAGCTCCTCCCCTTCAGGCCCACTGTACTGTGGTTGGAATTCTGTGTTTGTGGTTACATAAGCCCTTCATAGAAGCCCTGCTTCTGCTGAGCTGCCAGGCTAATCCTCTGGGATGGAGTGCCCCGCTAATCCCATGGCAGGAGAATGGAACTGAAGACATTAACCAGGATTACTACACAGGACCATGTTCAAGCCAGGCCAATGGCAGATATCATAAAATAACCTCTTAACACACAAAACTGCCCACTCCCACAAACCCCATTTTGCAGAAGTAGACGCAAACTCCAGGAGTAAATATGGTTTCAATATCAGTTTCAAGCAACAGATAGCTGCTTGTTAAAGGCATTTATCTGGGGCAATTACAAGAAAAGGACAGGTTGAAATAGTCAACAGCATAGCTTCAGTCACACAAGGAAAAATGGCACATTACCCAAATGGCCACAAAACAGCTACTTCATGGTGAATTTGTGCAAAGTAAAGATCAAGATTTCAAATATCCCTTGCAAAACCATAACAAATACCCAGCTGAGAAGGGAAATATTGTAATGCAGAGAATCAAAAGTAAAAGATACCCCTAAAACTTCCCTCAGGCATTTATTTTTACTTTAAATAACCAGACTGATGGGAATCAGATCTGGCCATGAATCTGGTCTAGCAGATGACGTGAGAACCCCAAAGACAAGAGAGCGTTGCAGCAGAAATCACTCAGGGTGAGGACGGAGCTCATTTAATCAGTAACTCAGGTCCATGCACTACATGCAACAAACACTTTGAAATGCACACAGAATGCCGGTGCTAGGAAGTGTCAGTGACCTCTGCGAATCAGGAATAGGCTTCTGGGTAATCTTCAGTCAGCGACAATAAACAGCCCGAGTTAATGACTGCTGTATTTGCAGGGGCTGGCTGATAAGGGGCAGACTTTATAGCCTCCTCGATAAAAGACATACTGCCTTGACCCAGAGAGACAGGAAAACAGATCCAAAGAGCAGCAAACTCCATCTAGGCGGATTGACACATAGACGCAAAGACACAACCTAGCAGCACATGGCAACTGTTGCCTCACTAACAGGAAGTCACAGCCGCATCACTTGTCAACGCGTTCCGACAGTGCTAGAGCTGCTAATCTTAATTAATTTGACAACTGTGTTATAGTATGCATTATGTGTAATAAAACCACTTTTCATAGGAAGAAGAACTTTACTCCGCATTACCTTTTTTGGCAGTTTCCATTTCTTCTTCAGTCCAGCGAGAGCTCTCATTCATCTCCAGATTGGCTGTCAGAAAAAAAAAAATAGAGAACCACCAAGTTAGAGAAGGCGGGAGGAAGAGGAGGAGGGGGAGGAGGAGGGGGGAGTGGGCAGTTGTTATAAAGTCAGTTAGGGAGTGACTGACAGAAGGAAAGGAAAGCGAGATAGAAATAAGAGAAGAAAAAAAGAATAAGAGGCTGGGGGGCAGGGTAGTGTGTGCTGCTCGCCAGTGAAGCACTGCAGCATGGGTCACTAGGGAGTGTTTGTTTTAGATGGAGGAAGCAGGAAATCCAAGGAGAGAAGTCAGTTAATGATTATAGACATAACAACTGGCTTCTTTCCCTGCACAGGCCATAAGCCAGGCTGGCCCTGCATGGCAGACAGCAGAGCCGGAGCCTGTGCTCATATGTCCTCTGTGAGGACCTGTGAAGGGCACAGTGGGCCGTTTGCACCGCAGCCAGCAGGAGAGAACTAACAGTGGCAGGGGTGGGGCTTCTGACTGAGAACAGTGCGAGTCACCTGGGGATTCCCTGTGACTAAACCTGTGCTGCAGGAATGACTGCAACATGTACATTCAACTGCTGAACCATCAGAAATCCCACACCGGCCTGCAGCAATGTATGTATGGCTGAATTACCATCTGAAGAGGGAAAAAAAAAGAAGAGGCGAGCTAAGTAGGAGAATGCTGTGCTACACAGTTTTAACTCCTGAAATAATGATCCTGTTTCATTGCCAACAGATGTCCTCGCAGTCAATAAATGTATAATTTTCTATTACTTCTTATGTGTGTCTCTTAAGCAAAAAGTAACAAGTGCAACACTAGATGTAAAGTAAAGGAGGACAAGAGAACAACACTGCACTCTTGTGGTACTGGACAGGAGGTCACAGCTAGATCAAAGGTGGACCAAGTAGTCCTGAATGATGGTGGGGGGATATTTATGTTAGCTGTCCCAATATTCTTTTTATTCTTAAAACAAAAAAAAACAAAAAAACATTTGTACTTTTTTTCTTAAACTTTTGCATTCAGCTATAAATTATGCATTTAAAAAGTAATCTCAAATTTAGAGAGGAGCAACGGAGACTTACCGAGCTCATTGTTGAGTGGTGGTGCAGAGGTATCCTCCACTTCACTGGTCATAGAGCGAGTGATCCGGCCTTTGCGGCGGCCCTGACTGTTAGCTGTACGTCGTCCCTTGAAAGCCACAGTGGGTTCTTTGTCCTCTGCATCTTCCCCAGAGGTGTCGTCCCTGTGCGACACAAATTTTAATGTGGTCAGCAAAATAATTGCAACAGGTTTCTGTATGTTGCACGTGGTGTTTCACCAACAGGACTCAAAGCTTGAGCCGTGCAGGTGAGGTGCTGCATTACCGAGCAACATGCAGAGTTTTCACAAAGTTTCAAAAACGAAATGTCTAATATGTAAACCTGAAGAGTATTTTATAAAAGATTTATAACCTACAACAGCAAAATTCAGATGGGCGCCCTGAACTAGTCAAAAAATTCACAGTATCCGACCAAATGGGAAATATGACAATATTCCCCCCTACTTTTTAGAAGTTGTCTCTGAGATCATGTTAACAAGAAAGGGATGGAGAGATGGATGAACAAACAGCCACAGCAGTCACTGGCACAGTGTTATTAAAATGTCAGAGGTAATAACATTTGCACCTAAATCCAAACTTAAATAACTATCCTGTCCCTAATCTGCTGCATTGCACTGGCTTTCGAACCACACACCTGAGGGCAGACATTGGACGGGAGATACAATTCGGCAGAATAAGACAACCTGGGAGATGAGATGCGACTGTGTACTGTATGCAGACGCTGCTCTTTCATTCTTTTTATTTTCAAGATTATTTATCGAATGTCAGCACAATGGCATGCCAGGAGATAGCCAGGGAGCTTGAACCCTCTGCTCCTCTATTCATCTTCTTCCAACTCCATTAATCTTGCTGAGAGGAGCTAGTGGCATTCTAAATATAGGCAAGCCAGCTGTGCCAGTGGGTGACAGGCAGGCAGCAGCATGTGCTAGGAGTCACAGAGTCCCCAGGCCTTGGCTCAGAGCAGAGAAGCAGCAGGCGACAGTTTTTCATCATCATCATCATCATCATCATCTGGTCTGACCCAACTGCTTATAAATATGACTCATCATTGCTTCAAACAACTCTAACGTAAGCCTTGTCTGACAGCATAATATAGCGGCTAAATACAAACACAGACTATTTATTTTCAGGCAACAGAAAGCGTCGATATTCCATCTGTTGCTTTCTTTTTACGGTCACTGGGGGGAAAAAAAACCCAGCAAATTTTGAAACAGAAGATTTGACATCCTATTGGGAAGGTGAGAAACACAAATAGCCAAACAGCTGTGGTTCAGTGTGGGAATGAACTAAGCTTGATTTTAAAGTGGGAGAAAAAAAAACTGGCTGGAGGTGAGGAAGTAACGACTGGATTTCAAGACCAACTCCCACAGGTCCAAGCGTACTTCTAAGCCGTTTCCTGAATCCTGACCAAATTTTAAAATGGAGAAACTGAGTGAATTTGAAGTCCAGACGGATACAAAGGTTTTCGCTCATCTTCAGCTTCTCCTCTTCTTTGTGCCTTTCTAATGAAGCATCTTTGTTTTAACTTGTTACATGAGAATGAGAAGCCAGTTATACATGTTGAGGAGCTTTACTCAGTGTTAATCAACCCACTTCATCCCATCCTCCTTGTCTTCAGCTTCATTTTTCTCTTCTTCCCGTTCTCCTTCCTTCTCTTTCTCCTCCTTCTCCTTCTCCTCCTGGCTGCTCCGGTTCACTTGTTGCTGCTGTTGCTGTTGCTGCTGTTGCTGCTGCTGCTGCTGCTGCTGCTGGCCATGCTGCAAGGAAATAGATGGGAACAACAAGGGATTACAATAAATAATCCTAACTTAGTGGCACAGAATCACAAACATCCAAATGTTTCCGGTAAATTGTATATCTCTGATACACGAACCAGTCACGGAGAGCGACTGACTAAACATTGCATTCTGGTCATCTACTTCGTACGCAAATGAAATGTGTCAAAAGACTGCCTTAGATCATGTATGTGGCCAATAGTTATCGTTTTCTCTCATCATAAACCCAAACGGGTGCTTTCAGAGGCTGAGCTGATGTTGGATGGCATTTTGATATGATCATTACCTTGTGGTGTTCTAAAAACAAAGATATGTCTTTTCCACAAAAGACATTTCTTCTTCTCTGCGAGTACAGAGAAATACTAATCTAAAAAAAAAAAAAATCATACTCATTTTCAGAAGCTGCAAAACAAAACAGGATACGAAAGTTCAGAAATTACAGCAGCGCATTTCTGCTGTATAGCTTTTGCTCTTTTAACGCCCTGAACCACTTCCTTACCAGCTTCCTGCCTGTCTGGGGCTTTTGGGGTTAGAGTTCAGACTAGTACAGACACGCAATCAGACCAAAACCAGAAAATACTGCTTAATAATGATGAACCAGATCTTGATTAAGCTGCCAGACTTTTTCCTCTATTTGAGGGCTTGGAACTTGAAGATTCCTCCACAGACAATAAACCTATTTTCTTGTTCTAACGTAACTACATACCTGCTCTGAAAAAAAAAAAAATCTAATGAAGACATTATGTGACTACTGCTGTTAAGTAAACCGAGTAGCAGAGTAAGATGGTGAGGAGTAGCTAAATCAGAAAGCACTTTAAGACCCAACTTCTTTTTTTTCTCCTTCATTTGCACAGTATCACTAATGCCCTGTCTCTTCCTTTGAAATTATTAATGTCCTCTCCCTTCCTTCGAGAAGAACTCAGGCAGAAAGCAAATACAAGTCACATGGTCTCCCAGTCTCATGTGCTGCATATACACTTCTTCATTTCCCTGAACACATCAGCTGAATCTCCAAAGCAGAGATCTACACTCCGGCTAAACACGCTAAGCTGATCTAAAGGCAGTTCTAAGCAAAATCCAGATAAAGGAGCAACTAACTACACAAACTTAATCTTTATTACTATTTGTTGTTATTCTGTTGTATAAAAAAAACAAACTCTGTTCTTCTGTGATACATAGGATTTTTTGGGTCTCTATCATCGAACAGTACCAGGTGAACTGTAATGTAATGAGCAGATGAGGAAAAATCATCCGCTTTTCCAAAGGAAAAGGTCATCTGTAAATGAATGTGTTATTTTTGATACTGGCAGACAACATATTATTCTAATAACATACACTCACTTTATAAGGTACATTTATCTAATTGCTTGTTAACAAAAA
Source organism: Leptatherina wallacei (assembly GCA_028567055.1). Classification (NCBI taxonomy): domain Eukaryota; kingdom Metazoa; phylum Chordata; class Actinopteri; order Atheriniformes; family Atherinidae; genus Leptatherina; species Leptatherina wallacei. The sequence goes on along the minus strand of JAOXYM010000012.1, from coordinate 22,794,608 downwards.
AAAAAGCATATCAGTCAATCACATGGCAACAACTCAATGCATTTACTTATGTAGACATGGTCAAGAGAACTTGCTGAAGTTCAAGTTAAGCATCAGATTTGGAAAGAAAGAGGATGTAAGTGATTTTGAACGTGGCATGGTTGTTGGTCGGAGTAGTTCAGAGACTGCTGATCTACCGGGATCTTCACGCACAACCACCTCTGAGGTTTACAGAGAATGGTCAGAAAAAGAGAAAATATCCAGCGAGTATGCAAGGCAAATAGAACTAAAAACACTCCTTACAACCATGGTATGCAACATAGCTCTATGAACACACAAGACATCCAACGTTAGGGGGAATGCACACCAGGATAATCTGGGGACTCGTATCGGATTGGGCGGTAATTCCAGAAAAACTTCCCACCTTCCTTTGGTTTGGTTTGTGTTCAAACTGCATTTAACCAAAGCGGACCAAACCATCTGGACAACCCGACTTCTCGCTTGCTGGGTGATAATATTCCCCAACCAACCACTGATCAATAATGAAACAGCCGTAAGAGGAAGAAAACCGGTTTCCCCAATTAGCCACAACGGAAAAAAGAAATGTTTCCGCTTCCACCGGCTCCTTCACAAGTAAACGGTGAACAACGGAGCCACGCCAAGCAGTCTTGAGCAGAGTTCCACAATGGTTCGGGTACCGACGGATAACACGCAAAAACGCTGTTTTGCGGGTAAAAATGACAGACTAAATATCACGGGTGCGGGAGGATTTATTTAGTAAAGACGGGTCACGGGATTAAATTTTTTTTTTTTTGTCTTTTTTCCTTCATTACTTTTGTGACAAGTGTGTTACTTCATCATTACAGTGAAGCCCTGCTGACCTCGCGCTCAGCAACGGGTCAGATTTTACTGTGGTGTGCAGAACACATGTTTGTCTGCACAGAACACTGTTGGCTTGGTTTTTCATCCTATCCAAACAATACTCTGCATCATTCCCTCCTCCTCGATGATTTATTGCAGTTTGCATACGTCGCTTTCTTTTTGGTTCACTGAATAGTCCATCTGCAAGTGAACCGAGATCCCCGGCTTTCAAGCTGATCAGTCTGCTTCTTTAGTCCACATCAGAGTGCGGTTGGTGAAGACCACGCCAGGTACCACTCCAACCAGTTAAGAACAAGAAACCGAGGCTACAATTCACACAGACTCACTAAAACTGGACAATAGAAGACTGGAAAAATATTGCCTGGCTGGATGAGCCTCAATTTCAGCTGCAGAAATGACATGGTAGAGTCGCAATTTAGTTTGAATCCCTTTTAGTGTGTAATGTGTTTTTGTATGACCACTTTTAGTTTTGAATATCTTCTTGTACACTCTTCATGTCAGACGACACATCAATATACTGCCCTGAAGCTCAAAATGACTTGTGTAACCCCAGTTCTCAGAGTAGCATGAGTGAGATGTCTCACTATGGGATACAACTCCTGTATGTTTCTTCAGAAGCATTGATTGGTTGGTGATCATGACGCTCACGTCACCTAACCTAACTAAGTAGCCAGCGCTACGATGCAGCACCATTCAAGATAAGCACCTTTTCTCACTTCGCCCAGCGAGAACGGCTGTCGGGTGAGACATCTTCCTCATGCTACTCTGAGAACTGGGGTAACCCAAAGTTCTCATTCATGAAACTCGTTTCAATAACTCACTATGGGATATGGAACGTCCCGGAATGAAGGACAAGCTCATCTTAGGAGATCGCCAGCAGTCAGAACAGAATGGGCGACACTGGATTGTCCCCTTTATTTTTGTCTATGTTCGTATTTTCGTTGCACCCTCGACACTCGGTCTGGATGCGACAGTCAAACGCATTTTATTTTTTGAACATGAGCGCGTGCTTGTGTGACACGGACGTGGGACAGGGGCTGCTGTCCCAACAACAGTGTCTTGCTTCCATCTGGCTGCTGATGAGCGATGGGAATGCGGTGAAACCACTCCTCGGAGCACACTCAGAGCCGATGAGGCAGGTGAACAGGGAATATCCAGCGGTCTCATCGGGAGGAAGAGCGGGGGCTGTCAGGCTGCCCTTTTCTTCTTCCTGGCCTGCTGACCGGCTGCCTGTGCAGGTTGTCCAGGGGGGGTTGCTGTCACCATCAGGGTTTTCCTGGGCCAGCCCGACCTGGCCTCCTGTCTCGGCAGAGCAACAGCGGCAGGCTGGGGTTTTTGCCGTTTGGGGATCTTGAGCCGCAGAAGAGGCTCTGAGGCAACCTGATGGAAGGTCTGCCGTGGGGGCTGTAGAAGGTGAGGCTCCGCTTTCTGGGGAAGGCAAAGGTGGAGAGCTTAATCCTACTTCTTCCTGTGCTCACACCGCTGCTGCATCAAAGCCAGTTTGGTGCCAAAAACACTGTCGGGAACGATCAATGTGTTCAGGATGTCCGCCTCCTCTCTCTCTCCGCCAGGTTTGTCAGGTTGAGCCACCTGGCTCGTTCCTGCAACACCATCATCCCCATAGATCTGCTAATGGCCTGGACCGCACAGCGCTCCACCCGTAGCCAAATGTCTGTGATCATGGTAATGGTAAAAATGGTCAGCCTTCGACATCCGTGTGGGGCTCCTGAAAGGATGCAGGTGGGCTGCACCTAGCAGTTCTATCGGCAGCATACAGAGCATGCCGTGTTTGTCCATTTTCTCAAAGTCCAGGGAGGATGCCACTTGGATCGGACTCTTGCCACTGAAGGGCTGGTCTTTCCATGAGACTGAAACCTCTTATAGCAACTCCGGGAAAATAGGGAGTAGCTGTTTTGCTGCCCCCGTAGCCTGGGTAACATGACCGGGTGGTTTAGGTTACAACAGCAGGCCAGGGGATGTTCAGCCTGGATGCAGCGCGTTTACACACTGCCTGCATGTCCATGCTTTGAGTAGGAGAAGCTGGCGTTCTCTCCTGCCTTTCCCACGGTGCAGAAACAGCACTTGGCTGCGCAGCCTGAACAGATTGTACGAAGAACTCGTCATCATCCTCGTCCGCTGCAGATATGAGGAGCTCGGAGGTTTCCTCTTCCTCCTCCTCATAGTCGAGTTCAAGAACGTCTTCCACAGGCAGAGTCCATGCCATGTCCAGCTGCCAACTCCGGCTAGTTATGGCACGTGGTTTGAGCCACACCATCACCGCTGGGCGGCAGCCTGGCCATGGAAAAATACGGGACTTGGCCCCAAAAAGCTAACTTGGCGCGCTAGCCATCGTTGGAGATTCCAGGCACGGTGCCTGCACAAACCAGAGCCTTGGACAGCCAACTGGACGTGTTCCAGCCCGAGGCAACTGGAGCAGACCTGTGTGGATCCTTGTTGGAGATTTTGTTCCCGAAGATGCAGGAACGAACCCCACAATCCCCATCTCCTCTGGCGTGAGGGAGGTTATTTTCCATTTTTGCTAACTGGAGTGCCATCACAAGACAGGGCATTAGCCAATATGCTAACGGGGCGAGTATAACCTTGCGGTTATACACCTCAGTCTAAGGAGAAGACCGAGAGAGAACCAGCTAGCGTCCGGCGATGGAAGAGCTGCTGGGATGGACAGTTAAGCTAGCTAGCAATGCACTGAGATATGCTCTGTCCGAAGCAAAAAGAGCTGTTTGAATGGTGCTGCGTCGTAGCACAGGCTACTTAAAAGGTAGGTGACGTGACAGTCACGATCACCAGCCAATCAGGATTTGCGTAATGAGAGAAGTGCTTCTGAGGAACACGCAGAGGGGGCATATCCCATAGTGAGACATCGAAACGAGTGCTATGAATGAGAAAAAATAGTTACATTTCAGTTACAATGTTTGAAGCCTTTCTGCTTAAAAGAAAAATAAGCCAAGTAAGCGCTGGTGATTCCTACCAAAAATGTTTAAGAACAGACTGGCCTAAGCCCTGAAGAGTAATGACAAGTTTTTCTTCAACTAGTTAATGGTATTAGTTACTTTACATATATTAAGTTAGCATAGTTACAGACAGAGGCCGACAGTGGTTGCTGAGCAAAAACACTAGGGGAGTTCCAGTGTGAGCAGGTCTACGCATGATCTTCAGCCCCACAGAGCCTCGAAAGGTGACAATACCTGGCTTCTTCCTCTGCGTCTGTAGTTCCTTCGCACTATGTTCTTGTAGTTTTCATTCTTTTTGGTCAGGTAGTAAAAGAGCACGCACTCTGCTACCGTCTGGAAAATGAAAGAAACATTGCTTTTCACTTCCTATAAAGACAGGATCATTCCCGAAACAAAAAGAATACACACATGACGTGATATAATACCTTTCTCTCCAGAAATGACGCAATCAAGCCAAAGTTTTTGGGATGCTGGATGAACCTTTGGAAGCAGAACAAAGCGAGTTAGATGACTCCAAATTACAGATACGCGTAGAGAAGCTCCAAATAAAGTCACAAGATTACACAAAGATGACAACTCAGCTTTTAAAACATTCCTCCACAAGATTGTGCATATATATATATATATATATATATATATATATATATATACATACATACATACATACATACATACATACATACATACA
>JAOXYM010000012.1:22694657-22712533 GCA_028567055.1 Leptatherina wallacei | reverse complement strand
ATAGATAGATAGATAGATAGATAGATAGATAGATAGATAGATAGATAGATAGATAGATAGATAGATAGATAGATGGTCAGCCATTGGAAAGTTACACTGTCTCTAACAGTACCCAGCCTCTGGTCTCTAATTCTCTACTTGGAATAATGAAAAGCCTGATGATGCTCTTCCATGAAAACTCTCTCCCATGTCCTGAACTGGTGGCAGTGGATTGTGTTTTACATAACTGTTCCTCTTTTGTCAGGGTTATATTTGCCTCCCTCTCCCACTTGGTTTTAACATATTAGGCGGAGTGGTTTTTGGAGTGTTGTATATGGGAAAATGTTCATGAAACAAGTGATTCCCTTGTGTACATAAATAAACATTTGCTTTTTGGTTCCGCCTTCAATTCACATATTTTGTCAAACAAATACAGATAATGCAAATGAATGTGTTACATTTACTGTGTATGAAATGATCAAGCAGGTCAGCTCATTTTCATCAATACTGACTTAAGCCGGCACATGCAAGTGGTATGTCTGTGCCTGCATCCACCAGCACCTACATTTTCTTCACCCAATCAGAGTAATTGTTGTTCATGATTTTTTTTTTTTTTTAAATATCATGTTGAAGTTGTACAGGACAACCATTGAATCTGTATTAATGGCCATCTGGTTTAGAAATTAAACAGTAAAATCAAAAGTTCAGATACTAAGTCTAACAAAGACAGCAGCTCAGATCATCCATATGGCAGCACGTCGAGAACAAACCACCCTTAGACAGGCTGACAGTGTTTATCTGACATTTCCCGTGTACTGCATTTCAAATATGATTTATTGAAATCAGGAAAAAGGTTTGTAAGATACAAACATTAATTCGTCCACCTGTCAGTGAAGCTCATTAGTGAGCCACATCGGGATGAACTTTTTAAAAAATGGATATATTATTGTTGGTCATTTATTGATATGTACGTGCTGCTGTACAGCAGATCCCTCTGTCTAAGATCAGTTTCTTCCAGGGGAGACCAATAAAGATTCTCTGACTGACTGAGTCTTTCCATTTTGCATCGTGATCATTATTACACCATCAGACTTGCAGCTTTCAAACATTCTCCTAAACATGCGATCCATCTTTTTATGTTGCCAATTGGAGTATGTTTGAGTTGTATCATTGGCTCCTGACCTTCCATACAAGAGATGGTTCAGTTCCATTCATTGAACTGTTACTGGGATTTCAATAGCTAATTACTGAAAATAATATAGTAAATGTGGTAAAATGTTCATTTTCATTGATTCTTTTCAGTTATATAAAATGCTTTTTATGTGCATTAAACAAATTAAATATGCAGTTGCTTTGTATCTTCTTGCTCTGAAGGATCTTTTGCCTATTTCTACACATTGAACGGCAACGACTTAACAATTGTCAAGCATATAAATGTTTACAAAGAACTGCTGCTACAACTGGAGGAAAAAAAATCCTTTGCAGTATTTTGATCATTGCTTGTGGTTTTTTGATTAATTTCTTTCCATTTGCATTCTGAGTGTATTGTAATCTAAGCTTTTTTTTATTTATTGGTGCTCTGTATTAGAGGGAAAATCATTTCTTTTGTAATTGTGTTGCCAGATACTCATACAGCACAGTGAAGAGAATTAATCCATTCCTCATTTCTTCACATATTACCATGAAAACAGGAATTAGGTGCTGTTATCTACTGAATTTGGAAAAATGAACAAATTCATATACAGGATGATAGCTTCAATGGTCTGAGTGAATCTGGCCTACAGATAGATGGGTAAATGATTGCCGAGTGCAGTTCAGGTTGGGAGACTTTCCTCCCCGTGTCAGTAAATCGCATCTGAATATTTCCCGAAGCTCCACACAGGACTTGTGTGTGGGTGATAGTTGTGTGTTAAGACTGGCGTTGGCAGGAAGAGCAGGTCCAAAACTCAATGAAGGTTATCTCAAAGACTTAGAGAGAAGACAGAGATTCCCTTTGTGTTTTACAGCCACTCGCTTACATGACTGTCACACCACCAGACGTTTGTGAGGAAGATGAGAGCAGCTGAAGCAGGCATAGAGGAAAAAGCAGAGGCAAGCTGGGAAGAAACTGAAGCTGCTGGACACAAAAATACAGAAAGAGAGATTCCAAGAAAAACAAGTGGGAGGATGGAGAAGAGAGAGGAAGACTTCCCCTGTACTTCTCTGTGGTGTGTTCTCAGAGTGCTGAGTGACACTTCCTATCACTGTGTCGGGGGAAGTGGAGCGTGTCAGCCCCTGTGCTCTCTCACCCCATCTTGCATGCGGACCAATTACCACTGGCACAAACCCCCCCACCACCACCACCCCCATCGCAATTCAGTGAAATCAGCCAGCAGACCTGTGACTCATCATTTAGAGTAATAGGCCTGTCCTGTTTTGGCCTCAGGCTTCTCACAGCTCGAAGGGGGAGCTTTATGATCACAAGGACATGACTAAACTCTGCAAAGTTGTCTCATTATAAGGGGACGTACATAAAAGGAAACGTCTCACTGTTTATCCTTGTTAGTATGGATCATAACAGCAATCTGTTTAATGTTATCCAAAAGCTGTTCTTAACACTGTACGTTGCCAGTGTTAAGAAGAGAGCAGCGCCACATGGAGTAAATGGGACACAAAAAAAACCTTTGGCCAGCATTGTGTTAAAATTATGTTGCTTACTTCTGATGTGACTCGTCCACTGAGGAGAAACAACACTGAGGCATGTTGGGGGGCAAAAATAAAAATTCAACCTGCATTTCCAGTGTGTGCCATTGTTCCACCAACCCTGTAACATCTACAACAGGGAGGTTGCAGTTGGTTGCCATGGAAACCTTTAAGTATCACCAGCCTGTGGTAGTGATGATCAGCATCACTGGGGGAGCATCGTTAGCAAAGTAGCCCTCGAGGCTGGATGATCGATGCCTGACCAGGACATGAGACGTGTGAAGAGGAGAGTAGACAGAAGAATTGGCCTTCATCACCTGCTGAGTGCAGCTGGGCTGAGCTGGTTAGCTTGTCTCTTAGGCAACAACAAAGTCTTTGCCTCGCTGATCCCTCCGTTGTAGTTGTGTCACCACATGTAATGATTGCATTATCCCTGTTGTCAGAGGCTGTTGTTCATGTCCTCTGACTTGCTGTAGGGCTCTTGTTCATGGCTCTGTGCAAATGCAGGAAACGGTGCAGTGAAACAGCAGCCCTCATTCCTCTCTCACACCTCTGACCCTGCTCAGAGGCTGCAAAGAGACTGTTAAGATAAACACTTGCATGGTGGAAGGATTGCGTCAGAGCAGAAAGATAAAACAACCCTATGCCACACTGCTCAACATGCGCCCCTCTCCATGCAGGACCTTTTCATTGGAAATGAAAGAATATGAGAAAATCCAAGGGCTCCTGTGTGGGTTTTCAACACAAAACATCTTGCAGCTGGAAATGTGTCACTCTCAGTTCCTGGATCACAGTTTGTGTTGTTCCTCTGATTTAACATCAGAGTAGAAATACTGTGTATTTGTGGGTTTCTCAGATGTGGGTGTGTGAAAGGTGCAGTTACCCTCACTGTTAGCTTTGAACTGACATCTAAATACAAATGTGAGATAACAGAGAGATGGCAAATAGGTTTCTCCAAAGCTCTTTCCAGCAAATGCACACATTCCCGCAGGATTTGTGAAGCTAGTAAAGAGATGTATGGATTAAAAAGGTGCAATTCGTGAAGCTATACTCCACCCACACCCCGGATATGCTTTCAAATGTGACACTTGCTTTATCTTACACCTTTTAAAACTGTGAGGGAGCGTTAGCACTCTTTATGGTTCTGACTTTAATGCCACTCTGCAAAGACAAGCGCAAAAAAAAAAACCGAGGTTGAGTGATTTCATGGCCAAAGGAACCAGTTTTACCCATCTGTTCTTCTCCAAGCCCCGTCTTCCACCTCACCTCCCATGTCTCACTTGTTTAGTTGTGAATGCAGACTGGCCACCGAGTGCCAGTGGAGAGAATAGACGCAGGGTGTGCACTAAGCAGCAGATGGGAAATTTCAATGAGCTGGAAAATCAGTAGTAGCAGGCTTTATTTAGCAAGAGGGGACGGTAGAGAGAATGTAACAGTGACCCCTTGTGGACAAACTCAAACCTGCATTAGTCTCAGTCATAACGTTTGAACGCTGTAGTGTTGGACCCTGGGAAGGAATAATTAATCTTAAGGCAGCATGAATTTTGAAACCACCTGATTTCGAGAGCAACAAGTCCCAACTCACCGTTCATTTCACCGTCAGTGTTTAAAGTACTGATATTAAGCTGTGGAAACAGATGTGTGTACTGTAACAAAACCAGGCAATGGGCTCTAAGAATTCACAAGATTTCAAAGTACGTACAACATTTTAATGAAAGGAAAAGATGAATTTGTGTATAAAAACAAAACACTTTATTACAATTAGGCTGAAAAATCCAATGAAAACACAACTACTTTACAAGTACAAATGTTTTTGTTGATATTTACATTTTTTCTCCTTTAACATCAATAAAAAAAGACAATTTATGAGCAAACACAAAGTACTAAAGTACATGTTTACAGTGTTTTTACTGAAATAAAAATACAAATGACTAAAGGAACGTGCATCATTTTCCATTCATTTATCTAGACGAAGCAGACATAAAAGGGACTAATGATGATCACACTTATAATCTAATGGAGAGCTCGTTCCCTAATGCAGAATGACTCAGTCCTCAGCTGTCCAAGTCTTATAGTCATCTGACAATAAGACGTGAATGACTGATGTGTATGACAGATCGGGCAGTAACTGTGTGGCTAAATATTGAAGTTCTAATTTTATGAAACAACTGACATCTGAATCAAACCGGGGACAGAACAATGTTGATTCAGCATATCATAGTTATGGTTTTCACCAAAAATACTGACAGATCTGCCAGTACAGTTTAGTTATTAGCACTAAAATAATGCTGAACACACAATCACATCTGGGTGGGGTAAAGTAAAGGTTTGGTGAAATTCAAAATGTGGCTGGATATCTGCACTCTAATGCAAACTCATCACTGTATGTACTGCAGGGAAACACTTGAATATAGTTTCATCAGGATCAATTCCTAGCTGCTCCCTCCACTGGGCTTGGCAGGGGTTTTGGCCCTGATTCCCCCTTGGCGAGCTTGACTCTTGGTGGGCTGTTGGGACTGAGCGGGTTGCTGTACTGGGGACTCTGCAGCAGACTGCTGAGCAGGGCTGTGTGGAGGTGGCGTCTGGATCTGGGGTGAGGCAGTAGCTGTCACCACCTGCTGCTGGATGATCTTCTGCTGGACCACCTGGGCAGTCGCAGTACCTACAGGAATCATCTGCACCTGAGTAGGAGCTGAAGTGGCTGCTTGGGTAAGAGTCACGGTCTGATGTTGAGCCTGGATCTAAAGAGAAACAAAAGGGTTTTCTATCCTGGCAGACAGGTTTTATCCAATAGCTACCTGCTACTTCCACAAATAAAATAGCCTAAAGTGACATTTATATTCTTTTGTGTGGAGTTTGAGGTCGTTGATGACAACTATGGGATGGTAGAAGTCTAATTTTTATTCCAAATAACCACAGGTTTACATGATTGGCCACACAAATGTTCCCCCGTGAGCAACGTTTAGAATAAAACCCTTACCTGCTGAGGAGAAGACACAATCTGCTGAATATTGGCCACAGCAGGCTGCTGCTGCACTATTTGTGGGAGCTTAGCCACCTGAATGTAGTGAACAAAGTCTCATGTCAGCATTGTTTATCTGTAAAAATAGTAGTTCATGATAATAGCTGCTTGTATTGACAACATACCTGGATTTGTTGTGCTCCAGTGGACTTTTGGGCCTGAGCGATGGATGTAAAGAACTGGGTTTTGATTCCTGGTTGAAGTTGGGTGGTGGTAGCATAGGTCACCTTCTGCTGCTGCTGTGCCGGCTGGGCTGCCTGCACAGTCACCTGCTGGGTGCCGATCTAAGTAAAAAAACAAAACAAAAGACAATACAAACAGCAGCTAGATGTTAACAGAAGCACTGCAGTATCATTTTGTGCAAATAAGAAGACATGAATATAATGCCTTTGTGGACAGAGGCTGATAATACAAATCCTTACTACTGATTAGTTAGTGAGTGAAAATGCAGCGAGTGTAGGTATGGTGCGATTACCTTCTGCTGCACAGTGGCCTGTCCTTGCTGTGGTTGTCCTGCTTTCTGCTGGGCTGCAGCAGCTGCTTGCTGCTGTTTCTTCATCTGAAGCAGCTGCTGGACCTGCATCTGGGGGAAGGGTGATGTCAGCACAGGACCACCTGACAGAAGACAAAACCAAGTAGAATTGCAGGACAAATCAGCAGATTGTGATAACAGCAGCACACTTTCTAGCAAAAAAAGGGGAAAAAAGAACAATCAAGAACAAATACTGCTGGATATTTTGATCTCAGCTCCAAACATTTCTGTATATCTAGTAAGAACAGAGATGAATGGAATAGTCTCAACACCATAATTAACTGAAAATTCACTTTTAAAAAAAACTAAAAGAAAAAAAAAGGACTTTCAACACACCTGCTTTCTGGGCTTGACCAATGGCCATACTAATGCCCGTTACTGGCAGAGTAGGGACTCCAGTTGATGAGACCACAGCTGACACCACAGGGGGCTTAGTGAGGGTCACCTGAGCAGTCTGTCCTGCCTGAGCCGGAATCTGGCCCTGTGCGGAAACTCGGGCCTGTGAGAGAAACGGATTACAATTATTGTCAATTCTGACACTTCGTAAATCACAAATAAGAACCCCCAGGAGTACAGGCCAAGAGGGTACAAAGGATATTAAGCTGGACCACCTACAGTGGTGTCCTATAGCCTGGAAACCTAACAACTAAGAGGTTCTGTTTCATTACCTCAAACCAAATAAAACTGGTCCCCATCCTCATCAAATTGATTCCCTTCTGACTTCCCTGTTATTCCCTATAATTCCTTGTTATGGCCAAAACAAGGAATTATTTAATTAAAAGATTAATAGTAATAAAAAAAACTGCTCGAAAAACGCATGCACACACTAAACTACTACAACGCTGCAATATTCCTCTGGGATAAATAAAAGTATTTTTCATTTCATTAATTTTCATTTACTTTAATTAGAACAGATACATAATACACAATACGCTGTCATTGAGGCATTGTAATAAACAAACATGATGGCTGCTACCCATGGGATTGTCTATCTGGATGTTATGCAGATTTGCCAACCCTAATAAACGTCATGAGCACCGCCAGAGGCTGAAAACATCTTCAGCTAATGAAAGCAGACAAGAACAGGCACAACTCTTCGTATATTCATGATAGCAGAGTCATTTTTATCAGAAATCTAATATCAAATTGTGTACACTTAGCATAAAAACCCAACCATTTACAGCAGCTCAATATTGACTCTTTGGGCTCTTGCACACAAAACTGGCACCACTGGAAGCAGTTGTGACTCGAGGCCCCCAGCTAGTTCTCTCTGCATCTCCAGTGTCTAAACAAACAAAACAGCACTTGAACAAACTGTAAGGACGATTTCCAACTGTCGGGAAGATTTACAAACCTGCTGATGGCCTTCAGTCACTACATTATAAGCCATCAGACTGATAACTGTGATGGTGCTTTTATAAGTTGACATTGGCTAAACGAAGACGACACTTACCAACACTCCAAACATACCAGATGGCTGTTTTAGCAAAACGTTTAATGAATTCAATCCTGACTGTCAGGATGACCTTGTCCAGAAATGTCATTTGAATACAAAATAATTAAAGTAGTAGTGTTGGTAGTAAGGGGGAATAAATCAAGTGTTGTCTTTGGCCCAATTTTTCTTTAGTTTCAGTAGCTAGATATTTATTAGTGTTTACTTCATTACTGTAAATTCACTCACAAGTTGTCAGTTTTTTGCACGCTTCAGTGTTACCAATCATAGCAGCATACTGAGAGTTGAAAATGCATGTGTGTGAAAAGTTGTGTACAGATTGAGATGTCTAAGTAACTGTTCATATTATGATAGAGCTTGTTTGCCTTTTTGTGTCACTTGGTAAATATAAATCCCAAAAAATACAGATTTTTTTTGTCTTAGTGTTCATTTGTTGAGGGGTTGTCTTGCTCTGTTATTTACTGGCTTTGTCTTTATGGTGTATAGGTTTTAACAATAGTTTTCTCTGCATTATTACTTTTTGATCAGTCTTAGCTTATTGATTAGTATTTTTTCCTTATTCAAGGGAGCCTTTATAAGACCTGGCAGATGAAAACTAGCCTTTTGTCTAATAATTCCAGTCTCTAATGCAACAAAATAGGAAAAACAGCAAGGACAGATTAATAATTTTGCACGACACTGTACATCCCATTTCATTCCACTGATTTAATGTAGATTCATATAACTGAGTGCAGCAGCACTTTGTCTGCTCCTGCTGAAAAAACCAGCAGTGAAAATGTTTCGACTAAGTCACTTTTGTCCATTTTACAGAACTTCTTGTGTTGCAAATTCTGTATTTATGTGTCTGATCTTTTTTCATAATCTTACCACTCTGGTCACCTGCAGGGTGTTCACAGGAGTGCCAGTCAGTACAGTTCCGGGTCTGGGTGCTGCCACTGCTGCTAGCTGGGGATTGGCTTGGGCAGCTTGTGCAGGCTGTACCTGGGCAGCCTGCTGGGTCCCTGAAGCCTGTTGGCCTTGGGCTGCAGCGGCTGCCACTGCAGCAGCTACCTGCTGCTGCTGCAACTTATGTTTCGGCATCTTTAACAACTCCTGTAAATATAATTACCACCATATTAAGATAGGTTGACCATACACATCTGTTATACAAGTAGCAGTACATGTATTGTTTAGTAGGCAACTCTGACATTAATGCAGTCATTGCAACCACCTTAGTTAATGCTACTCATTTAATCCAGTAGAGCTAAGCTGAAATGAGATCTTCTCAAAGTTTCCAAAGCTGTTGAAGTTTGTGTAACTATCATGTAAAGACGCTGCTGGTGTACCTGAGGTTTGCCTACAGCTTTAATCTGTGGGGAAGTAGTCTGCTGCTGCTGTTGTTGATGCTGCTGCAGCTGCTGTTGACGTAGCATCTGCAGGTGTGCCTGGGTGAGAGGCTTCTGTGCCAACTGCATACCTGGAGCTGGAAAGGAGACCTCAGGTAAGTCACAATGAGGAGTGCTATAAAATAATTAAAATTTTTTAAAAAATCCAAATTATTTCATTACCTGGCGTAACCTGAGGCACCAGTGGGCGGGTCTGTGACTGCACTGGGCTAAGAGTAGTAGAAACTACTGCAGATGCGGTTACTGGGGTCACAGCTCTAACACTTTGACCTATCGTGACCACTTCAGCAGGGGTTGCAGCTGTAACAGCTGTAACAGCCCTCTGTTGTGCATGGACCACCTGGGCTCCGGCTGTGCCTGCAGGCTGGATCAAAAACAATGACAACAAGACCATGAATAAAACTTCCAATGATCATTCTTTGTACATAGTTTTTGTATTTCACACCAGAGCCATGACTATTTGTGCAAACGAATTCCTGAGCAGCAGTTAGAAAACATGACTCACAGAGAGGGTGCCGGGTATGACTGGAGATGCCAAGCGTTTGTTGGCCTGGAAGGGACTTGGAGGAACTCCAGCTACTGTGTTCACAATCACATTCCCCCCTACTGTGGCTAACAAAACAAAGAGAAATGAATGAAATGCTGAAACATCAACTAAATTAAATTATGAAGCCTGTATATCTTCAACATACCAGCCTGTAAAGTTGTGCCAACGGTGGCGTTCTTTATGGCTCCAGCCTATAAAAAATATAAAACAGTTGTGTGAAGGTTTCTCTAGGAATACTAACTTTTTGACTTTCTACTTATAGAAGTACATTAGTATAGGATTTTTGATTCTCACCAGTACTGCTGCATTAGCAGCTCCAGCTACTGCAGCAGCCTGAGGGACCTGAGCTTGGCCAGCAGCAGGAGCTTGGGCCTGACCAGGTGCAGTCCCGGCCTGGGGAGCTCCAGCCTGCTGCTGGGCCAACTGCTGGGCCTTCTGTTGCTCTGCAAGGGCCTGCAAACACAAACACATAGTGCAAAAAATAGATTTGCCAAAATGCAAACAAGCACCTGAAGATGACAAAAAATGGAGGCCAAAATCTGATTAAAGCCAGGTCTGGTTATTCATTATCAAATTTAGCACATGCTGGGAAATGCCTTCATGAATATACTTGGACAGGATAGCTGCAGAAAGTAGTAAAAAAAAACATTTCTGCCTCGGTGTAAAAGCAGCAGTAAGGCTATTTTTCTATGGGAATATGCGATTTCAGTGATACTGAATGTTCTCTTTTATTGGTAAATGGACTGTACTTGTATAGCGCTTTTCTAGTCATGTGACCACTCAAAGCGCTTTGATACTACATGTTCATTCACACAACACATTCATACAGCACCTATATTTATACATACTTGGTGCTTTTATCTAATCATTCATACGCCCGATAGGCACATCGGGAGGCAACGTAGGGTTCAATGTCTTGCCCAAGGACACTTCAACATGTAGTCAGAGGAATCGAACCGCCGACTTCCTGTTTAGTAGACGACAGCTCTATCCACCCGAGCTACAGCCGCCCCTACTGGATGGAGTAAGAGCAGAATACTTGCAGCACCTGCATAAATATACACGTTGCAGACATTTACCTTTTTCTCTTTGGCAATCCTTTCAGCACGCTGAGATGCCACCTGAATGGGGGGCAGGGGCTTGTCGTAACTGATCCCACTGAAAGGGGAGATTATTTTTTTTTAAATGATACTGCTTCACATTTCGATTTAAAGTTCAGATATAAGTAGAGGAATGGCTAAATCAAACATACCTTTCTGCCAAGACTGAGGCATGTTTGGGATTCTTCTGAAATGGATTCATTCCAAGCCTGTAAGAAGCATCAATGGATAAATATAAACATATCTTATTGTAAACAACACAAATTAGTGTTTCTGTTCCATGTATCAGGCTTTGGCCCATGTAACATACCAATGATCTATGTAACTTTTCAATGATCAAATCACATTGGATGAAACCATCGTCATTCAGATATATTTTACTCACTTCTTGAATTTGTATTCATCGTATCAAAAGTCTCGCCCTCGCCTAGTAGCCACCAAATTCCAATAATTTCCTGTTCCACATGCTAGTTGCATGACAAGACTGATGAATTAATTGTAAACAACAAACATAAGTACTTACAGTGGTTTGATTGGTGGGCTTCTCTTGCTGGCAATTATTTTCATGAGTTCAAAGCGACTGTTGTACAGTTGAATTTGAGAGGCATTGTCATCCTGTGTGTAGATCTGACAGGTCCTTAGAGGTCGGCTGTTCTTGGACTAAATGCAGACACACATTGATGAAGGAAAAAGTTACTTAAAATTTAGCCAGAAATTCTAGAGGAAAGGAATATTTCATAAATGCAAAAACAGGAGAGGATACCTTGTATATGCTCTTGGTTTTCTTCTTAGGATTTGCCTCATACACCAACTGAAAAATCAAATAAGTGAATTAGACAAATAAGCACAAGGTGAGTAAACTGATGTCAAAGCAGAACAGGATGACTCTGTGTTTAGTACCTTGCCCTCTTCTCTGGGGATGATGACATTCTCGTAGCGGTTGCGACACTGTTTGGGGGATCGGTAGATGCGGCTGCAGGAGTTCACCACATCACTCACCAGATCCCAGTTAGGTGTGTGGGCAGGAGAAACGATTGTCAGGTTCAGAGGCAACTCCAGCAGCTGCTTTACAGCCTAATAGACAAACCATAGAGAAACATGATTTCATCAGTGATATGCAAGTAAAGATTGAGCAGTTCCCATCAATGTAATTTGGAAAGAAAGAACATAATCTATTGAAGCCAGTACCTGAAGCAGAGCCCAGTCCTCACTGATGAGCCACTCGGGGTTGTCTTGACCTGCATCCACAGACGTTTTAACCAGCGAGGGTAGGGGTTTGGCAAAGGGTGCCTGCTGCTTGAGGGAAAAGTTCTTTTTCTGGTCTTTGCCCTCACGGCGAACTTTGAGCATGCTGGCCTTTTCAAAGAGTGAGCGTGGAGGTATGACTGTCTCTCCGTGTCCCTTCTTCTTCTTTCTGGCTGCTGCTGGACAAACAGTCGAGTAAGCACAGAAGAAAAAAACCAACAAGAAAAAACAAAACAAAAAAAAACAACAACATAGTTTGAACATGTATTTGCTCTGAGAGCTGTATTAAATTGTGTTAGATACAAATTTAAGTGTATTTTAAAACAATTCCTTCCTGAAACTTAAAAAAACATTTTAGAGCAACATTTCTTAATAAAGCATGCACATGTATTTAATCATACAACATTATATTTTTGTACAAAAAACAAATAAAGTTCTTAACAAATAATTCACCTGAGGGGTCCATCTTGAGTCTCTTATGCTCCTTGCGAATGTAGACTGGGGGCAGTTTGGACTCTGGCATAGGTGTGGTGTCATACATTAGCATCATCATCGAATCAATGTAAATATCATTGTCATCCTGTGGTGGTGTAGGTGGAGTCCAAAGCTATGTAGAAAAATCAAAGGGCAGAGCAGGAGTTTATTTTCAAAGATCACAATCAGATAATAAGAATACACAAAAATCCTACATTTTTCCAAACAAGGATACAGGAATAAAAAAAGTCTTTACATAAACACGTAATAAGTAGTGTCTTACCGGCATAATTTCTGTATGACCGTCCTCTGCGTCAAATACATACTCCTGATAAAAAATAAATAAAGAAAAGGTTCATATCAACAACAGCAACAGCCACCCATCACCTCTTTGTTGATTAAACATTACAGTGTTCACCCACCATGTTGTATGCATCCTCTCTTGTGTAGGTGAACAGATCTTCTTCTCCCTCTGTCATCTGGCGCTCCTCCTCTTCCTCCTTCAGCTTCTGCAGCTGCTGCAACTCCCAGCCTCTCTTTGCGCACTCCAGCTGCTCCTGGAAAATAGAAAACACACAACATGAATCAGTCAGTCAAACTTATAAAAATACAAGCAGCTCGCTAATATAAATACTCTAAAACCATATTCCCTTTAAAGAACCATTTCCAAGATTCAATAGTATCTCAGTAAATACACACTGCAAGTCTGGTAAAAACAATCAAATCTCTTACTTTCAGAGCAGCTTCATCGTCACTGACATGGAGGTACTCCAGATAGTGCAGGGCATATCTTTCAATAGGAGTTAGCTGTTTATGGTATAAAAGAGTGCAAAATATAAGCTCAGCAAGAGAAAACATCATTTCCATTTTCATTTTTAGTGGAAATAAGTTTCTCGAGAGTATATACAAGGTAAAACTACCTGTTCCATGACTGCATTTAGTTCCTCTATCTGTACAGGTTCTTCTTTAACTTGACTCTCCGACTCCTCTGTTGACTCTTTGCCTCCTGATTTCTCCCCCTGTTGTTCACCCTGATCTGGCTGGGCATCCAGGTTTATACTGTGGAGAGCCTGGATGTAGGGTCTTGCCACTTTGGGAGAAATGGCTTCAGATGCTGACGGCTCTTGGTGAAGAACCACAAACTCCTCCACCTTCACCCCTGAGCCTGCCTCCACTTCAAAGAGATCCTGAATTGTCCGCTATAGAGACAATATCAGTTCAGACACTTTATGTCCTGGGTTGAATATAACTATAGTTCAGGTTTTTTCAAATAACAACTTCACTGATATCTGCACAATAACAGTTAGTTTAAACACCGACTTCAACTTACTTGTGTAAGGAAAGCCAGAGTGTAGTCAGTACCCTGGGCGGCCACCTCTCTTATGAGGTCCTTGGTGCCATTCTTCAGCAGTTTCTCTTCAATGGAATTCCCACTCTCCAACCTGGAAACACCAGAAATTCCACATAAATCCTTCACCGTTACCATTCAGAGGCTGAATACTGTATCTATTTACCATTTACTGGAGATAGATTAAGTAATACAAAAACGTAGAACATAAAGTGATGGCCTTCTGCCCATAAAAATCACCTGTATATGTGTATATCCTTGGAGCGTCCTATTTTGTCACACCACTCCTGGGTGCGAGCATCCATGCTTGGATTGAGGTCTGTGTCGTAGAAGATGATGGTGTCTGCATCAATCATGGTCCCAACTGCTAAGCAGCAGCGGTTGGTCAGGATGCTGCAGAACACCTGCCTGTTCCTGTTGAACTTCTTCATATTATCCTGCAGGATCACAACACCAAGCACATGAACAGAATAAGACATGCATAAACCCAATTTTAACAATTCGATTTTAAGGTAATTGTATTTGACTAAACAAAACAAGGCAAAAAAAGAAAGTATAACCAAATTTGGAGAAAGTGCATCTGACTTCTTTTGTTGTGCACATGTGTGACATACCCCTTACTGAGTAGACAAATCTACTGGAACACAGTCCTCAACACAAACTGTAAGAGGCTGATTATGCTCAGCTTTGTCTTCAAACATGGAAAAATGTGGCCTCACACAGAACTGACTTGAATGAAATGAAATGAAAAATACTTTATTTATCCCTTTTGAGGGAAATTATTGTTGTAGCAGAGTTTTTTTTTTTTTAATGATAATAATGATTAAACAAACAATTAAATTGAAGATGACTTGTTTCTGTTATGGTTTCCACAACTACAGAAAGAACTATGCCTTTTTGCCGAGTACTGTGGGTTCACTGTTGCAATTCATAGCACATGCATGTCCATTGCTAGTTAACTGTTACACGTCGCTTTAATGTACGACTAATTTAATCATACATATATGTGCCAGCAGTTTTACTAGCCATCCAATTGTGGAGCTGTTGTACATTAAGCTCTGTGTTCAGAAGAATGCATGTAATGAGTGTGGACAGTGATTGGCATGGCTGCTGCTCTATTGTGGTGCAATCCCCATCAATCATAGCTTGTTAATCCACACAGAGCATTCCTTGTGAGTATATTGTAATACAAAGATGAGCAGGATGTTTTATACCTTATCATTCAGAAACATTTCTGTGAAGTTAATCACAATATTCATATTTTACAAGTTATTTGGATTTTAGTAATTTGCTGAGTAGACTGAGTTGTAAAGGTATGAATACTGTTTCTGTTTATAGTTTTCACCCTGTCAACAATGTAAAAGATACATCAATAAAGTAGAGATGCTACAAGGGATTTTGTTGAGGAGTTTACCTGTTTACAAAGCTTTATCCTAATTGCAGTGAGGGCAGAATAACATTATTTCCACTTGAACAACAAAACATTTCTGATGAAAGTATGGTTTGTCAGAAACAAATGAAAATCTGTGACTTTTACCTGTCTTTCATCAAAGGTGAAGCTTTCATCAATGCGCACATAAGTGAGCTGCCTGTAGTCCAGGAAGGCCTCCAGGATGTCAAGCATCTTCAGCATTTGAGTAAAGATGAGGACACGACGACTCTCTGATCTGAGCTTCTGCAGCAGAATGGCAAGTGCTTCCAGCTTACCTTTGGTACCAAAAATATAAATAATTGTTATTCTCCGAGTCAACAGACATTTTAGTTTCTGGTGTTTTATTAAAGTTGACTTGAGGTGAAAGGTGGTTCATTTCAGGTGCTAAATAAATATTAGTTCTTCCCACAACACAGAAGTAATGTAACAATTCTACAGAGAAAAGTATGTGTGCAGATTAACAGGAGCTTATTCTGTAATCCCTGCAGTTTTTACAGGATTTACAGTAACTAATGACAGAGATAAACATGGAGGAAAAAATTCTATGCTTTTTTTGTCTTTATTTTTGTAAAGCCATCTGAAGACTGAGCACTATATTTTGAATTAGATAAATAAATCTGGCACATATCACTAAATTTATTCTGTCAAAGAGAAGGTTGTTCCTCTAGTTGAACAAAAGTACTCCAAATTAAAACCTGGGATAACTCATTAATCCTCTGTAGGCTGAAGGAGGAAACAAAGAAAATCATTATCTGAAAGAGTCCTTTAATTTATTTAAAAGCTAAAAGAAGTTCGGGTTATTTTTTCACAAAATACTCCCAGTTACTACTGCTAGTTTTATTTGGCTTCTTTGCAAGGAAAATAAATAAAAGAGCAAACCTGAGTCCATCTGCATCAGCTGCAAGTCAGGATGACTGAAGAGATGCCTGGTTGCTAAATGGTGGATGTCTTCTCTGTAGGGGGCAGAGGCCCCCTGTAGCTGTTTGTGAAAGGACTGCTCAAGGCCACAGGGAACTGTGGGAATGGCTGCATACAAGTGAGGAGGTGGAGCTACAGCTGGAGGCACCACACACATCAGCCTACAGGATTACAACATGTATAACATGAGTCATTATATGGATTAATAAATAAAAACACTTAAAGCTGAATTATGATCAAAGACCCTCAAAATTTAATTCAGTGTCTTTATGTGATCAATATACAACATAAGTGCTTTTTTAAACTAATCAATTCTAAATAAAAAACATTTATAACCATAAGCAGCTCAATCAAAGTTTTTCTAATGAACTCAAGTACCTCTTGATAAGGCCGCCGGAAGCCTCTATGTTGTTGTTCACAGAAAGCAGAGAGGACTTAAGCGTAGAAGTGGTCCCCACACAGGTTCTCTGAGCCCTCAGACAGCTCTCTCTACCCACCCACCTCCAGCCTCCAGACTCCAGGGCAGAATGACCAGGCTCTGGGCTCAAAGTGCATGCCTGCAGAAGATCTGACCCATACAGGACTCTGCGGCTACAACGCTGCTCGTTTGCTTCAAACAAACGGCTCAAACGCTGTTTCAGCAGCAGAGTCTTTTCTTCCGAAGGTTCCTGAACCTAAAAATTATGAGTGACATGTACAATCATTCTTTCTTCATGAAAAATTATTAAGTTAGTGAAATTACACATTACACATTGATTTGAAAAAGTAATGTGTATGTTAAAGTAGTGAAAAGTATGTAACTTTTATCTCTGTCATATTCTTACATTTTCACACTGACATTTTGGTTTAAATGACTCACTTGTGTACCACCTTGAGCTGCAGTAGCAAGCTTAGTGGGGGATGATGTAGCATTTGTAGTCACACCCAATGCTAAAAACAAAACAAAACAAAAAAAATATACATATATATGTAGTGAGAGTGTAAACAGAAGAATACATTTGACCATCTTAAAAGAAATACCAATGTTAAACTTGGAGTACGGGAAGACAGACATTATTTTGTGGGCAAGGTAGCACAGGGATGTATCCACTTGTATTCATTTACCAAAATAAGTGATAGAGACAAAGATACTAAAGCAATATCTTAGCTAGGCAAGAGTCACCTTGCTGAGCTGCTGACAGAGCAGGATGAGGTGTACCAGGTGTAACAGAGGCACTGGAGGCAGGAACAGCTTGAGGCATTGTTTGCATTACCATGGATCCCTGGGGCCTTATGATCTGCTGTCCTGGAGCTGACACAATTTGCAGGATGTTGCCTAAATCCAAGACATACAGAGACAGTTAAGAGTATGAGCAAGCATACGATAGCAAAATAACTTTTTATGTTAATAAAATGTTTAACTAATCTCTAGTTTCTTTAGTTTTCAGTACAGATGCCACAGTACTCAAAAATTGTGATAGGAATTGGGATTGGACTACGTGAAAAAATATTGTGCTCTTTTTTTTGCCATATTGCCCAGCCCTAGTTAAGAAATACTTTTTATAAGAGCCCAGCACAAGCTAAAGATGCATACATGTAACTTGTGGAAAAAAAAGATTACTAATGCTGTCAGATTTAAGATTTATATAGTCAAGCAAAAATCAGAACAAGAAAAGTGAAACAACAAAATGATCTAGTCTTTAAAAGACAGACAGACAGACAGACAGACAGACAGACAGACAGACAGACAGACAGACAGACAGACAGACAGACAGACAGA
>JAOXYM010000012.1:22651340-22682382 GCA_028567055.1 Leptatherina wallacei | reverse complement strand
AGATGAGCCCAAATGCTCCAAAACACTGGCAGGATGGAGCTCTCTGCTATAAATATGGCTGGCAGCCAATGAGTTAAGGAGTAGTGCAGTCAATCCTAGAATTGGCACCCTCTGTTACTAAAAGAGTATTTTTTTGTGAATCAAGATCGGTTTGAATCAAGAATCGATACAAGAATTGGAATCGAATTGAATTGTGAATTGATGTTAGATTCACATCCATACTATCAAACCTTTTTAGCAGCAGCCTCCTTCCATCTTCTCTCCTGGGCAAAGTCAGCTGCCATCCACTGCATCTCCTCCAGGAGGTAGTCCCAATGGGACTTTGGACGCGAAGCCTCCACAAGCTTGGGGAGTCTACTGGCTGACCACTGACCCTCCTTTCTTAGCTCAGAAATGCGTTGATGGACTTGACTCTCCTGGGATAACGAAACAGTAAGTCACATGAGGATATAAAAGAAAACAAACAAAAGAAACAAATTATCATCCTTTTTTCTATTTATTCTTTTTTCTATTTATTTCTTTTTTTTTAAAGATGTAATTTATACTGCTCCTGAGCAAGTTTTGTTTCCAGCACAAGTTGACATGATGATACACCTCAATAGGTGAACCAGCTTTGTGATACTGTAAATCCATAGCGGAGTAAAATAAGTAATTCTGCTTGGCTGTGCAAGCTCGGGAGGCATTTATGGATTTAACCTGGCAATGCTCACACACAGTCTGAGCAAATCACTGTACACTTGTGACATGGACCATTTTCCATACAGCTACGCCATAAATGGTTTCTCTTATTATGGGAAAGCTCCAATTCTGAAATATGGGCTTAAAAAGTTTTATATAATGTGATTGGCAGCATCTTCTATAGTGTGGACATAACAAAAGGAAAGAGTTAAATGAGCTAAGAAAAGGTTTCTATGATCCAAAAACACCATTTGTCTCAGAGTGCTTGAAATCTTGCCTAGTGCATATTATGTGACCCCATTTACCATCTGCAAAATTTAGTTTACCATCCATTAAGTCTCAATAGTTATTTCAAGACTGCTGCATGTGCCTTAAAAGCATTTTGAAATTGAACTTTTAAATATCAGTGAAATCACTGTTTTGATCTTTTATGAATCTGGCTCATAATAATAAACAACTAATGTAAAGGTGTTTTTGACTTTGGTTCACACCCTATTCATTTACATATACACATCATCTGTAAATGATTTAATCTGGAGTCACGCTCCATCATGGACCTGCCCCTGTTTAAGGCCAGGCTGAATACAATTTTATTCAGATCAGCCTTCAACACTTGAGAGTGGTGTCACTTAGAAATTAACAGTTTGTATATATATTCTATTATAATTCACAAGTGTGCTATATCTTAATTCCCGTTTTTATCTCTGTCCAGCACTTTAATCAACTGTGGTTGCTGCAAAGCGCTTTGTAAATAAAATTTGATTTGAATCTAATAAAAATTTTGCTTCTTATGGTCTAGACTGCATAAAATATACATAGAAATAACAATTAGATCCCAACACTAACTTGCCTAATAATTCTGCACATAAATGTGTAACAATAATTTACAAAAGCAAGTCATTTATTTCAGATAAGATTCTTAATATTTTGCTAACATCTCATTCAACCTCTATGTGCTTAAGAAACTCACCAGTTTGGCCTGCTCAACTTGCTTATCTTGAGAAACTTCCTGAGAGGACTGCATGGTCAGATTTTGACCAAAGCCACTTATTTTGACTGCAGATATGCCGTTGGTTCCAGTAAGTTTGGACTGGGTGTTTGGGTTAACATTAGAACCGAGAGGACGAAGAGAACTCGCCGTGTGGAGAGCTGGAGTAGAGTTGGGAGCAGGAGACACAGATGTTATTGATACGGAGTTGGCCATCATTCTCTGAACTGGCTGGTTTAGTTCCGATCCAGGGCGAGCAAGTGCCACCGTCTAGAGAAAGGAGATATAAAAAAAATAATTATTAAATTACTTCCCATAATCCCTTTCAGGCGATTATTTTTATGGTTTCACACAGACTGACCGCTTGTCCAGACTGAAGAATGGCCTGGGATTGTTGTTGTTGGGGTTGCAGCTGGAGATGAATTCCTGGTTGCATCTGCTGTTGCAGCTGGGCCTGGAGCTGTGTGTGGGGGTTCACTGTAGCCAGAATAGGTCCACTTGCCTGCACTTTCACCTGTGCCTGGAGCTGACCACCAGGCTGAGCTGAATTTTCTACTAACTGAGCCTGCTGAGGGATTACCATGGGTAGACCTGCCATAGGGAGGGCACCTTGAGGCAATCTGCCAGGTAGCTGGGGAGGAGGGGTGTGCAAGCTAGCGGCATTCTGTACTGGTGGTCCTTTGGATGGGTCATACTGTTGTTGGTTCTGCTTCTGCCCTGCAATCTGGACTGCTTGAGGAGTGGGCGGCATCCCACCTGTATACGTGTCAACCAAAATATGGGACAAAGGAGTAGCATAGAGAGCAACACAGAGAAAAATTGTAAACAAATAAGACTGGAAATTCAACTGAAATGTGTCAAAAAACTTTTTAGTTATCTTTTCTGAACAAAAATATTAAAATGATAAGTGTTTGTTAGTTTTCCCTTTATAATAATTTGAGAGACGCCTTTGTAAAAGTTCCATATTTTTAATGTCGATAAGTAGATAATATCTTATTTAGGTTTTAAATCTGTGCAAGCTATAGATTTTAGAGCTCCTGAAATCTCATTTTAATGAACTACATGTACTGAATTCATCAACAGTAGTAGATACCACTACCTGATGATCTGAGCAGAACAAATGAAACTCATACAGCAAAATGATTACAGGAAATGAAATCAATATGAGAATCTACATGTCTCTCAAATAAAACACTACTTTGATTAATGCAAAACCAAAACATTGTATTTCAAATGTTGAGAGAATGTGGTTAAAAACATCAAAAAAGATTTTTACATGCAATAAGAAGTTTTAGAGAGAAAATAGAAAATGTAACAAATAAAACTGAAAAGAAAAAGTCCTGAAAATAAAAAAGAGACAGGGAGAAGAAAGGGGAAATAAAAGTACCAAGCAGACACTCACAAAAACGACACATGTTTAGCATGCATGAAGCGATGTCATTTTTGCAGTAACCAAGGCATCTGAATGCCTCATATAGCAACAAAGCACAGAGGTGAGCAAAAGGACACACATGGGGTTTGCAGATAGCAGGCCTGAGCGGAGCTGTGCACACTAAAGCAGCAACTGCCTTACCTCCCTGCACGTCACACCACCTTGCCTAGACGTCATCAACACCTGGCCCTGACACACCCACACCACCACAATCGCAAAAACCTGTGCCGTGAACAAAACTCCTCCAAATGATTCCCCTCCTACTAAGGCTGAGGGAAAGAAGCCAAGTCAGAACAAAAGTCATGAGATAACATGGACGGAAATCAACTCAATGTAAAACATGAGATAAATAAAGACACTCTTGAAGACTGATGAATGATGATTTAAATTCCATGGTGATGGTGTAGATACAGACACTTGAATAAGCAAAGTCTTGTGAAAGAATGACAATGGTAAACCAAAACCTAACATGACACGTGGATTCATAAAATGGGAAAACAAGGAAAACCCATTGGAAAGTGAATTCATTCCCACAGGGTTCCCACTGTCTATGATCCACCTCCAAATAAGATGGAAATACGTCAACACCGGAAGGCCAGCCCAAATAAAGCCAACTAACAACGTTGGTGAACAAAAGATGGATAACAACAGGTGATCAATAGGGAAAAAAATAAAAATCATAAGACATGGCATCTTCCCACTGAGTGGCTATTCTCCTTCCGAAATGGGAAGTCTTCTTTCCCATTTATCCTGATAGAGACAGCTGTTGCTGATACAGCTAAGTCTGACCTCCCTTTGGACTGCTGAGAAATCCAGCAGATGGATGAAGATCAGTTTTTTGATGCTGCTTCAAGTTTGTAGAAGATGAATGTTGTAATTAATTTTTAAAAGTCTCCTTAGTCTGAGGAGGGGCATAGGTCCAGCAGCATCAAACAGAACACAGAGCGGCCTGGTAGTAGCACTCCTACCTTGCGCAGTTGGCATAAGCTGCTGGAGTGGAACGCCAGGTGATCCTAAAGGAGCTACACCAGGATGCTGGAAAATCAGCCCATGGCGACCAACGTCAATCCGGGGCCTCTTAGCCTGATCTGGGATTTAAAACACACAATACCCTCATAACGCAAAAAAAGGGACTCGGCACAGAACAATGACCTTCTGAAGACCTTACAGGTCACCTCTCCTTCCTCGGTTTTAGGCTTCAACACAGAGCGCAAGTAGAGGATGCCAAATATCTATAAGCAGAAGCAATTAGAGGGAGAAAAGGAACAAAAAAAGAAAAGGAAAAAAAAGAAAGAAAACAAACCCAAAGCAAACAGGGAAGAAACAAAGCAACAGGAGAGACTCATGAGTCTATGATCCTTGCCCTACCTCCTTGCACCATAGCCTGTTGCCTCTTAAAGGCATCCATGTCTCCGGGGTTAGTTATGGTGCCAGAAGCAGACCCTTGGTGTCCCTGAAAAACAACCTCTCAAGGAATTAGAAATGTTTTATAACAAAAATCAAGTAATATTTCAATTTGAATTGAAAGAAAAATGTAATCTTAATTAGTGATTAAAGCAAACACTGCCTCTATCACCTGAAACTGCTGCTGGGTAGAGAAAGCAGCAGAAACATTGGGAGGAAGCTGTGTTGCTATGGCAACTGGTGTCACTGCTTGACCGTCCTTTCCAGTAACAACCTTTACCTTTTGGGAAAGGAGGGAAAAAAACATTTAAAAGGGGCGCAATATTCAATGGATGAAAAGTTCACAAACTGAGAAAGCCAAGCAATGTAATACCTCATCATTAATAACCTCCGATTGCTCCTCCTCTTCTTCATCATCCTCGAGATCCAAATCACTCTGTCTCAAATAAGCATACAAGGGAACACATGGCTTCTTTTTGAAAGCTAGATAGTCCATCATGTTCCCTTGGAGGTGTTGCAGAAAGAACAGTTCAATCAGATATTCTTTCAACACTTCTTTCAGGCTCTCCATCTTCTTGGTGTGATGCTCCAAGCACTGTTTTCTCAACTGGGCAATCTCTGGAGTAGAAGGAGCAATTTCCTCTAACTTCTTGGGAACCTGCTTCTTCACAGTGCCTACAGTCATGGTAGAGGATGCTAGAGCATTATTGGGGATCCCTTGGGGAGGACTAGTGAAGGATGGGCTAGAGGGTGGAATGGAGGAAGGTATGCTGAATGAAGCTGTAGCAGTGGTTCCTATACCTGCAACCACACCTTGTGCGGTCTTATCAAATATCATAGGGCGTGCCAACTGTCCTTGAATTATACTGCTGATTTGTGGAGGTAGGTTGGAAGTGGTGATGTGACCAGGGCTGCTCAGGGTGGGGAGAGTAGTACCAGTGGCAACAGGACTTTGAGGTCCAAGATGGTGGATGGTGCCTCCAGTCTGAGAGTGAGGCTGAGAAAGCCGACGCTCCCTCACAGAGCCTGGTGCTCCTTGAGAAGACAGTTGTACTTGGCCAGATGTAGCTGGTGTAATCTGGGCAAGTCCTGTCCCCTCCTGATAAACAAAGTGGCCTCCTCCTGATGGGCTGCCTAAACTGATTTGCCGCACTAACATGCCAGCTTCAACAAATCGTGTTGGGCTCTGTCCACACACTCCCAATGCTGTTGAGGGGGCTCCTGGCCTTGTGACACCTTGCAGAGGGACTGGGCTATGCTGGGTGGGGCTTTGGGGTTGAATGGGCTGAGGTACAGGGGAGGTGACCTGAATGTAGGAGGATGGTGCATGCTCAAACCTCCACTGAGATGTAGTATGCTGAAAACCAGGGGATGCAGGGTTCTGGATGGGAAGTGGGGTTAGAGTGATCTGCTGGTTAGCAGTCACCATCTGTCCCACATTTTGTAATGTGATGTTCACATTCTGGCCTGTGACTGGGCTTCGACTCATGATTATCTGATAATTGGGTGACTGGGGGGCTGAAGGGCTGGCAGCAGTGGAGAAAGTGGTCACAGGAGATTGAGGATGGCTAACTGTAACTTGCTGCTGTGAAGCTGCCATGGATGGCTGCTGCTGTTGTTGCTCCTCAGCTTCAGACCCACTGACAGACTTTGATTTTTGAAGCTGTCGTTGCATATTCTGTGATCCACTTCCATGGTGCATTGCGTGACACTGTTATGTCTAAACACAATATTCTGTGGGAAGGGCACAAAATCAAAAAAGTGAATATCAGTTAAACTGGCATATTAACAAATGGTAAATAAATAGAAAATACATTTATTTATTATTATTATTATTATTATTTATTTTGTAGAAATTTGAAGGGTAGCAGTTTGGGAGGACTACCCCTCCTTGATAGCAGGGACATATAAATAAAAATATTATTTCCAAACATTATGTTTTACCATCTAAAATGGACAGTGTTTGTTATATTGTTACATTCCAAGATGTATATGCATCTTGGAATTATTTTGTAAAAGGTTTTAATATTATACTCTTTCAATAAAAAAGTTACAACATATCTTTACAAATGTATGAATAAGAATAAGAAAACCTTTATTACCTTTATGTTAGGGATGGGCGATATATTGAAAATTTATCGATACCGAGATTTACAACGGCAACGGATATCATTTTGCCCATGTAGTAAATTCGATATTTAAAAAAAATGAAAATACAAGGGGGCTGCCCAGTCAGTGCTCACTGGTCCTAGTCTTGATTAATTCATATTAAATATTTTACAAAAACTCTAATTCCCAGCATGTACAGAACAGTCACACGGTGGACCCGTCCATCTGTCTGACATTACATGGCAAATGGAAACTGTGCACCAAAGTGCTGTTATCGTCCATTTATCGTTATCGAGATGATCTGATCAATATATTGTGATATTGATTTGTGGTCATATTACCCAGCCCCACTTTATGTTTACATTTGTAAGCGCTTGACACAATCAGATTCTTTTTATTTTGTTTTCTTTTTTTACAGACTATCCTATAATAGAAACTATACCACTAATCTTGTTTACCACCGAATCCCTCAAAAACAATGCGTATTTCAAACTAATGAGATATACCTTAACACAATTAATACCTGCAATGGATACTCAAACATTTGTTGTTGAACATTACAGTGGTATCCGTTAATGGGGAGAGAAATTAAAAAAATAGTTTGGCACTAGATATGTTTACAAAGAAATAAAGAAATAATAATAGCATTTGCAGAGCAACAGCTTCTGGGAAATTGTCACTGCTTAATACAAAGTAACGTTAGAGCCCACTTCTAGTTCAGCTCCGGGGCGTTACACTGGCTATCGCTACCTTGTAGCATTACAGTGAGCGATAACATAGGCGGAAGTCTGAAAGAACAAATGTAGGAAAACGGTTGGGCCAAAACTACATACATACAATTAAACACATTTTTAACATTAAACTGCGACCATTATTATACTATTAATAGTCATTTTAGAATTTACAATATCCCTTTCTACGGGACGCGTGCTAGTCAATACTAGCGGTTAGCTTGTTTTTACTACCAGGCCAGCGGCTAATGAATAAATAAATTTATCACTTAAGCGGAGTTACTTACAGGAAGTCGGGCTTCTGTTGTAGTTAAATAAATTCTAAGTCATATTTGCAAATGTTCACATACTGTAACGAGTGTTATTCCTTGAAATATAAAATACTGATATCGCTAGCCGCTTTTCAATGTTTTGGAGCTAGGATAATTTCATTCAGCAACATGGCGACCACGGCAACCTTCTGCGTGACCCGGATGTCGTTCTGACTCCAGGAAGAGATATGAAAAGATGACGTAATAAAAATAGGCTATTTTAATCATAGACATAGCACGTTTTACAATTTTACATTTAATTTAGGGAATTTAATGCAAATTGCTATATTAGCTTTGAATCCAAGAGATGTGACATTCTCTAAATTTAAGTGGAATACAAGTCTGTTGAAATTGTGATGGAAACAGAAAGTCTTCAAACAATATTCACAATTCTTATAATAAATAACATTTATTTCAATCACACATCATGTAACAACTCATTCTGGCAAAATTGACAATATTAAAAATAAAACGGAATTGGATAAATCATAACAGGCCTATATTAAACACATTTTTCATAAAATATTGAATATTCAATTGTAATAACACAGTTTCCTACAGGCATATAGCATTTGCAAGTTCATTGACCAATTAAGATTTGCACTAATCCAAAAACATTTAAACAAATATGCACACAAAAAGTATATAAACACAAGCAATGTGGCATGCAATACCTCGTGACTGATTTAGTCACTACTTGAGGGCTTACTGGATTTGTTACAGTCAAACAAAACCTCACCCAAAAGTCAAAGTATAGTTATTGCACTCCATAATATATGCATGACTTTAAGACTAGCAGTCATAAAGCAATTCCCCAGTATGAGGTCAAAGCATACTTTCATTACACTTTTTTACTATGATGAAAAATGTACAAAAATAGGCACAGTTTTGGTAATAATGCTACTCCATGGCAATATTTGGTCATCTTATCCAAAATATTATGCTCCTGTTTACTGATGAACATTCATCAACATGTAACTAAAAGGCTTCAAACAGAGAAAGCAAACTTATCTTTGTTTCAAGTATAACACATTTGAAATCACTTATCAATTATTCTATTCGTTCTAAGTGCAAAACACAGAAACACACTAACACATACAGTCTTTAACAAAACAAATACTGAAACAATTTACCTGATCAAAGTTTCAAAACAATCTTAAAACAATCCTTTTTCAAGAATATGCACAAAACAGAGCTTTCAGCCTTTTCTGTGCATGATTACAGATTTGGGTACTAGTATTTGAGTAGATGCTCCAGTGGTCATTTCTCCAAGGTGAGATCAAAGTGCTTGTCTGTTGGTGGATCCATCTACATTCAGGGGTGATGGATGATGCAAGATAATGCAGTTACTATGAACACACTTGTAGAGCTCATGGATACTATTGTGGCTGCAAAGCTGAGAGACGTCTCTCAATACACTGCTTACCTGAAAAGGCAAAAAAACAAAAAAAAATCAATGATCACATTAGAAATAAATTAACCTGTGGTCTATTTCATGGAACTGAATGCAGCTACGATTTTATAGTTTTTGTGTTAGTGCCTCTACGTACATTTACTTATGCTGTCAATATCCTTTTGGTCTGTGAGGGTTCGGGACAGACCTTCCATCAGCAGAAGGGCTTTACCGTAGCGTTGGATGGATGCTATACCATAGTGAAACATCTCATCCAAAGCAGCAGACTGGACCTGAATGCAGTAAAAACACACATTTAAATGATGATGGTAAAGATTTATAATCAATATACATAGGATAGCATAGGATGTGATGTGGAGTGAGCATCAATATCTTCTGTTTTGAAATGAGCTTACCATTTGCACAGTGTGACTGTAAATGAGCTTCTCTGCTGTGAGACCATTGAAACGGTCCATAAGCTTCTGTTTGTCAAGCAAGAAGGTCTGCAACCGATCGTTCAGGGAGCGACAGTAGGTCACACAGTTCTTGTACATGTCGTTTAGCTTCTTGATCACTGCAAGAAAAATTACACAACAGCCATTTTATAGCCTAACAAATCTCATTATAGTTCTGTTTCCCTCTCAAGAACAATGCCTATGCTTTTTGTTCTTTTTTCAAATTCATGCATTTGAATATATGAAGTTCAGTTCCGCCCTCATAACAGAAAGAGACCAGGGCCCTCATTTAGCAACTCTTCTTGCACGCAGATTTGTGCGTATTTTGTGTATGAGAACATTTTCATGCAAAGTGTGGAATTTACCATCTTGTACTTACACTGTTCTTAGATATAAGAACAGCTCCGACCATGTGTACGAACAGTCTAGTGGTAGAACAGGGAAACTGCATTATTTTTGCAGCTGTCGCAGTGATCTCAGCATCCGCATTCTTTATTTAGTGGAAATAATAATCATTCAATTAGTAATGTTTTAGAAAAACACAAGAGATTTCCGCGTGACTTCTAAAGGGACGTGTTGTCTCTATATAATATGGTTAAATGAGGGCGTTTCTGAATGCAAATGACCACGCACAGGCACGAGCAGATGAATTAGAACATGTGGGATTTATCAACAGCTGATTACTTACTAACATGGGTACGACTGGCCTCTGTACTTATGACCATTCTACATTTCATTTTTTAGGTAGAATTTAGGACAGTTTCTATGAACAATTGATTAATGAGGGCTCTGGAGAGAAGAGGAGATGAACAGGAGTAACATTACTCAGGTCAGGTTTTAAGAGACAACCAGCATGATGTAGAATAATTTCAGGGTTGCACTGTGAGAATTTCTTTTCAATGATATAGCCTACTGTACATTCAAAGCAGATCCAACGTTCAAACACCGATGTGCTGCATTCAAGGTCACGTAAAGCTGCCAAGTTTGAATGATTTCAACTTTCCAACCACAATACTCAAAAATCTACTTTTTTCCTCAAAATATAAACATTTAAAATAGACAAAAGGTGAAAGCTTTATATCCAAAACCATGTTCTTTGCCTCACCTTGTTTGACTGTAGAAGAAGGCAGGAGTTGGCCTTGTTTGATATTTTCTTTGGCGGTGTGCAGAGTCGATGACAGAAACACTTCAGCTTTCATGTACAGCATTAACTGCTCTGCATAGCTTGAACATCACACAAGAAATATTAAGTTATAATCAAGAATATTAAATAGCAAATGAGCGACACAATATGCTGAGGAAACATGTAAACCTTCATGCCTCTCACCTCCACTCTCTACTCAGAAGGCTAATCTGATCTGCCACAAAGCTCTGCTCTAGAAAGGAAATATCAGGATTGCTGATGGCATCAAGCCCTGGGTCCTTTGAGGAAGCCAGCTCCATAACACAGTGGACAAAAGCCAAAGTAAAACGCAAGTCACTCAGAGCATCTGTATGAGCCTGCTGTGAAAAGAACATATGAAATACAGTGAATACAAAACCTGGCCGTGCAGAATGTAAATGTGTCAGTTGAACAAATACAGCCTGGAGGATGTCATCTTTATTTGTGTCTACCTCCATCAGTGTGTCTTCAGGCAGTTCTGGAGGGTGAAAAATCAGACTGCTGAGTGGCATATTATCCATGGCTTCAGTCTCACTGTTTCTTCGGCTTCCTCGCTGGAGGGGCCGGCTGTTGAGTTGCCAACCTGAGTTGAAGTAGCTGGGAGAGCCTGCGTTTCCAACAGAAAAAAGCAAATTAAGCTTATTCCTGATTAGTGTAATGAAGATGCAGGCAAGAAAAGAAGGAGTAAGATAATAGTAAAAAACAAAACTATAAACCTTTTTAATTATACATGTCCAGCTTCTATAGATCGCTAATTTACAAACCCCAACAAAACATAAGCAAAAAATAAATAAGTGAGTCAGATAGTAAAAACACCCACCTAAGAGCATCCTCGATACCATTGCATCAGGAGGAGTGTTTCCAAGTGATGGAGAACCCATAGTGAAGACTACAGGAGGTGGGCTGTCTGGGATAAGAAAAGCTTTCTGACATCCAGTAGGTGGAGCTGCAGACACAAATAGGAAGAGTTAAATCAGATGCAAGATGGCTCACTTTGAAATGAAACTGCAGTCTAGTAAATGCCGAAATCCTGGTCATCGTAGCAGACTTTGCAAAATAAATCATTTTTAACCGCCCATATTACAAACATCTGCCACATCACCTCAAAATAACTAGTGATTTAATAATCAGCACTTTTAACATTTTTATCTTAGCATATTGCTATTTTTTTTAAAACAGATTTGAGGCAATGTCAGTCCTGCAGATGGTTTTTTAAGTTTTTTTCTCTGTACAGCGCCTAAGGTTGCACTGTTGTTCAAACAGTGCCATATACATATAGCTGAGGTGACCGGAATTAATACATAATTACATACTGTAACTGCATGTGAAACATGCAAATATCTCTTACATTGGACAAACGGTGTCAGTAGAAATTTGATTTGTAAAAATTGAAGTACTTTTACACTGGTACCTGTTGTATCCATGCTTTTTTCGCAGCTGAAGCTCTCATCACTTCCCTCTTCAAAGAGATTTGCTCCAAAGGCTGCCTTCAGTAGCATGTCAGACAGCCTGCCAGTGCTGAGTGATCTGAAGATTCAATGCAGCCACACGTATATTGCTATTACTGGATGATATCTCCAACTGTTATTTTTCTTATGAAAGACAGCATTAATTAGAAAGATCTTTGCAAATTTATGAGTGAATCTGACATAATCATATAACATTAAAAAAAATCATGATAATTTATTCATATAGTGATCTGACCTTTTAAAAGGTCCCTTTTTATTGGCTGGCTTCTGGCTGAAGTTTGTTTGGGAAGCGGGGGATGGGTCAAAGGATTGCAGGTTTGGGACGGTCCTGGTCCGGTTTGGTTTCTTGTGTTGAACCTGCTGCTGAAAATGAAATCAAGTATTTGAATGTTTGCTATTATAGTCTTTAAGCTGTTTGTTGACAATCTTTTATAATTTCCTGGCCTTACAAAAAGTGTAAAGTACAACTAACTTGTCGTTTTGAGAGCAGGTGAACAAAATCTCACCTGTTAATGTTGTATGCACACTTTTAAAAAATAGTGTTTTACCATTAAATGTTAGGACATGGCTCAATCCAGTTTTCTTTTTCCTTTTTCTTTTATTTTTTGACTTTCCGTTGCAGATACTACCACATAAATGATACTAACTAAAGCTTTTTTGGTATTATCTCAGTCAAGGTCATATGCGAGCCAAAACCTTACTATGATGTGGAAACTCTGCAGACTGATGGTTGGTCAAAGAGGACCACATATGGGCAAAAATAGTATTTGTGTCACTACTAACGCACACTGAAACAACACAACACTTCTTCATTTTATATTGTTTTTTGAAACAGGCATTTTATTAACTGAGACTATTGATTTAGTGATTCATTCTTTATTCTATGTGAATCACAGTTGTGCTCTGTCCAGTCCCAGAAGATATTCAAACCCTTTATCACAAACATATTTAGTCTAACAATAACCCCACGCTCCGCTTAACTCCTCAGTTGTAAGTCAATTTTGGATAAAAGCCTCTGCTAGATGCTAAATGACTGTTATATAATCAACACACAGCATGGTTGTGTGTTGATTGTTAATCCTCCTGTGGATTCTCGTCTCTGTGTTGCTATGATTGTAGTGATAAACAAGCGAACCTGTCCACGTGCCTGCAATGGAAAATAAAACGTGAAATAGTCGTGCCAAGTCAAAGTGTGCTGTATCGTACCGTGCTACGTAATGGAAAAATGCCAAACATGAGACATTATGGGTAGACAGCAGAGAAGTTTGGAGATGACATAACATCCATCTTGTTATTTTGATATGGAAGCTAACCTTTGAGCCGGTGGTGACCTGTGCGCCAGGAGATTCGGTGAGCAGTCCGGTTCTTGTGCTGAATGGGAGAGTCTGCTCTGATGTCTTTGGGGTTAGTCCAACTAAAACAGAGTGACAAGGATTAAACAATTATCAATACATAATGCTCATAAAGTCATCCGTTTATTTTCTCTTATAACTAGACATAACAAGATCAGGCATGTACTCTAGAGTTTTGAAAAGTAAAAGTAAATGAGTCAGAATGTGCACAGGGGAAATCAAATAACACTTCATTACAATTTCTTTTTGTGATCTAATCCATTAAACATGACATAATTGTGCTGTAGAGCTGTGTCAGACGGTTTCATATTTGTTACAACCCAATATTTTTTTAAACAGGGTGTGTGTTTGGCTCCAAAGCTGCTGCAAAAGATTTCTTTAGAACAAAAGGGAATATCAGACTCTGAATGTACCATACCAACACACTAAAGCCCCTTTTAGACTTACTCTGAAAAGCGGTAATGTTGCGGACTTTGTTTTTTATACCGTTTTTATTCAGACAAACGTTTCTCTCTTTTACCTTGGAGCTGTAGCGGACATGTACCGGCTAGCCCCCATGTCATGAGAGGTGTAAGAAGTCCACATGGAAGCGATATGTTAGAAAAGACAACTCCGGGTAAAGAGCGGATGGACTTTATGGCAAATATTCCGCATCGCAAGTCTGAAAGCGGCTTTAGTGTATTTCATTACAAATAAAACAGAGCACATGGTACTCTTTATTTGCAATTTACTTTATTTTACGCCTCCTTTAAGCAGATTTTAGGCACCCACATTTTTGGGGGAAATGAGGAGTAGTGGCCATCTTTCTCTTCAACCAGGGCTCTCATGACCATTTCAATTGCAAGATTACCAAGACTTAGTGATAAAATGTAAAAAAAAAAAAAAAAAGGTGCACCTGCCTAATGTCTACAAAACAGAGGGAAAGAGTCGAGTGGAAGAAGACATTTGGCAAAAGTCTTAATGTAACAAAGCATCGTCACTCTGATGTTTGACGAAGTCTCAAGAGTGATGATATGATAGGACAGTAGAGGTGACTACCTAATGGAGAGCACTGTTGTGGTTGGCCGACTCCAGTTGCCAGCTTTGGGGTGTTAGAACTGGTGTTTGAACATGAAGCTCTACGATGTCCACATTGCGGTGGGGTTGCACTGCTGCTACCAGGACAGCATAGCATGACCCTGAGTGACACAAGGCATAGTTAGACAAAGCAAGACATGAATGGATAATAGTGCGAGACTGAGTTGAAGTGGCTGCATGGAGAAAGTGGCTGTACATGCCTACTGGAGCCATGCAATCCGACAGGTTGCAGATTCTGTTCCATACGCTGGTAGTTTTGGATCTGAGTTGGAACAGGAATGGGCACTGATGGGCTGCAGATACGTCCATGTAATTCAACAGGATTGCTGCATGTTTAAAAGATGAAGTTGAGAAATTAGACACCAAGGACTGGGCAACCATGATGAATATGCATTAGGGTAAAGCCGTTGAAAATGAATGAATATATGAATAAATTAATGGACTTGCAAAGGTTTCTCTTACCAAACAGGCTTAGAGGAAGAGTGTAGAAGGGTTGGAGGTGGTGGTGTCCTTCCTGCAGCTCCAGAACCTTTCTCCACCACTCGTGAGTTCCTAAATGAACATGTTTGTAAGCTTCTTCTAAAAAACTCAAATATATTTTCTTACATTTAATTAAACCGCTACAAGATACTGTGGTGTGCACCCCAAAGAAACTCACCCACTGTATATCAGACAACTGTCAATAGGAGACCCAACTTCCACCCCACATGTGTATTCACCTACCGCAGGAAAACAAACATAATCAGACTTTTTGTGCTTATGTGAAGAAAAAACTACAAAGGGAAGGTCAGGGGTCTTACTAGGAAACTGGGCAGGCACCATGACATAATCTTCTGCGTGCAATGGCGTGTTCCTCCCATCTTGATTGGATTTTTCTTTCCGCAGGAAGCCGGCAGCCTCCTTTGTAGGCAAGTGCAGCACTTTGGGATGAAGCTGGTGCAATTCTCCATCGGAATGCTGAGCGAGTGAAAAACAAATGATCCAATTTATCAGTGAGATATATAGGATCTCAAATACACCATGATTATTTCTGTTAGAAGCCAATTTCACATCCTTTACTGAATGGTTCACAAGATTGCGTACTTGAGGCGAGGCCAGCTGGGATGTGGAGGAGCTGCTGGACGAGCTGCCTGAGCCAGAGCTGGGGTAGGAAAGCATTGGAGCAGGCGAGCCTGTCAAAAAACACACATGTCCTTATGTTAGGACCCGAGTACCAACACCTTGACTGACACTAAAGCTTGCCAGACTGACTCACACAAGATACAGCACGTACATTTCTTTGTTGACAAGCTCGTCTCCAAGAAAGGATGGTGGAAGAACTCATCTGCAATATAAAGATTTACATGTAGGGACAATTTTTCAAGATTGAATGATGAAAAGTGATTCTTAATATTAAAAGGCGGAGGTTTACCAAAGCTGATCCGTTCTTTGTGGCTTCTCTGGAGCAGCCCCAGCAGCAGGTGTCTTAAGTTAGCAGAAGTCTCCTTTGGGACGCTGAGATAATAGAAAATCTCCCTTAAATAATGCAGGTTTTTCTGAGTTTTTAAGCTTCAACCTGAGGTACCCTCTAGAAATGGGTACTGGCATACTCAGCTTATATTAAATCAGGTTTTTAATGGGTTAAACAAACACCATCTGCCTTGACTCATTTAGGTACACTTTCAATGACAAATAATAAAATACTGCTACAAGCAATAAATGAAAAGCAATATATATACAGAATTCAGTCTAGGAGGAGGATGAAAGCCTTTAATAGTTTATTCCTTGCCAGACGCCCAGCATGCTGTATGTTTAGCTTAATACATGATGATATAGAATGCTAATATTTACAGCTCATGGTTTATAAATTGGTCCGGTCTGTCATTATGAATATTCAGGACACTTGCTGTACATTTCACAAGCACACTGTAACCTATAAAATATGTGAATGTTCAATATAATTTGTGGCTTCAACACAAAACCTCCGGGCAACATGACATTCACATTCAGTCAGACGGTGTGTGTTTACGTCTGTGTTGAGCTATGTGGGTCATGTGGAAAAAGATAGCCACACAAGCCACTAGCTGGCACCTCGGAGCAAGTTAAATATAGAGTGAGAGAAAAACAAACTATGCCCTGCTCACACAGAAACATGGCCTATCTTATCATCCAGCTGTATCACTGCAGAAGATAAGTATGGCTGTAAGCCATACACAGGCTGGCAAAGTACTCCATGACCAAAGTAAGGCTAACAAACCATAAATCTCTTTGAAAGCTTTCCAGGTCCAGCTCTGAACATTACAGATTCAGTTTTCAAAATAAGCAAACTGATTGTTAAGAAATCTGCATGTCCTGATAATATTTAACCAGATTTAAGATTTCACAACTGAAAGGACACAACAGTAGCCTTATACGTTTTTAGGATTACACATGATAACTGTGTGAGAATGACAGCGGGAGAATGTTAGATATCTGATCGCTTCCATCAGGTGTCTGTATCAGTATCTTCCACATCAAGATTATTTTTAGCAGTGCTGTAGGACTTATTTACTGGCGGATAATTATGTCCGTGGGAGCACGTGTCTGCAGACTCACATGTGCTTGAATCCCAGTCACATATGTATAAACGTCAGCCACCCATCACCATAATGAATGTAAACATGACAGATTTCCCAGAAGAGCCTGTTTACACCCGCTCCTCTCGTGTTCTGCTGTGTAATATGTGTGTACATTGCACATGTGTACACGGGGACAATTAGCAGAGAGATGCACTAACCTGGGTAACAGGGTGGTATTGCTTTCATAGAAGAGACGGAGCTCCTGTGGTGTGCTGGCCTATACAGACGGGCAAAAACATAAATTACACTTACTATTCATGTATACACACACAAAGATATTAAAATAAATCAACCTTGCCCTTAACTGAACAGAAAGTCTACTTTCAGTTCCCAGAGTCAGAACTAGACATGGAGAGGCAGCGTTCAGTTTTTATGCTCCTCACATGTGGAACAAACTCCCAGAAACCTGCAGGTCTGCTGAGACTCTCAGCAGTTTTAAATCAGGGTTAAAAACTTTCCTATTTGCAGCCTTTTATGATAACAAGTGAAATTTTTATTGAGGGTTTCTTTCTTTCCTTATTCATTTCTGTTGTTTATTTTGTGATGATAATTTTGTTTTTAATTCTTTTTAATGCTTTCTGCACCCCGCTGCAATGTTTCTGATGTTTGTATGTAGAGCGCATTGAATTGTCCTGTGCATGAAATGTGCTATGTAAATAAACTTGCCTTGCCTTGCCTTGCCTTTGTAAGCTTGTTTGCCCCAAATGCTGTCAGATCGCATCAGCTTGTTTTCTTGGAGTTTGGAGGTCTGATGAACAACTCTCCTTCTTTTCTTTGTGATCTTCCCCAGCAGTTTAAAAGGGTTTACCTTTGTCCTTCGGTATAAGGCTTAAACTGCTGTTGCTTCTGGGGAGGGGTGACTGGTCTATGAAAATATCTAAGTAGGTGGCAAATGTCACAGTAAAATCCATGTGAATGTAATATATGCAGCATTACTCAGCTTAACTATTGTTGGTTTTACTCTTGAGGCTGATTGGGGCAGGTTGGCTTAAAATTCATCATTTGACAAGAGAAAACTTTCCATATTTTCCCATCATAACAAGCTTCCCCAGTTTTCTGGGTTGCCACATTGACACCTCATTCATGCAAGTGGAGAAAATTTGGTTACCATCTCATAGTCACTATTTCTGATAATGACACACTTCTGCTAAACTTCATCCAACTAAGAGTGTCCTGTGCATTAAAGTGTCAGGAAGTTGTCCAAACATTACATTGATATATCAAATGTTAGGTACAGGGCTGGCTACCGGCATATTCTATAATTAATGTATAATAGCATATTATATAACATTCTGGCATGGCATGCCCCATAACTCTAAATTTAATCTAAGCTTAGCACAAAATTAAGGAAATTTGTGTTTGGTTGGTTATTTCTCCCATTAAATAAAAGATGGTGTTGTGTTATAGATCGTCAGAAAGCCTGATTAGTGAACTTTACAATGAGGTATAACTTATAAGGAGCACCTCCAGAATTTGGGAGTAGAAAGGATGGATAAGTCTGCCGCGAGTCCAGACGTCAACCCTAATGAACACTAATGGGATCAGCTTTGGCATGCTGTTCATGTTAAGAGTGACCAACACAACCACACTGGGTGACATTTGACAACTCCTGGTTGAGGAATGGGATGCCATCCCACAGCAAAGTGTAACCCAGAGTGGTGACCAATATGGGGAGTAGGTGCCAAGTTGTTGTGGCTGCGTATGGTTCTTCCACAAGCTACTGAGGTCCCTGACATTGTAAAATGA
Organism: Leptatherina wallacei; assembly: GCA_028567055.1. Taxonomy (NCBI): domain Eukaryota; kingdom Metazoa; phylum Chordata; class Actinopteri; order Atheriniformes; family Atherinidae; genus Leptatherina; species Leptatherina wallacei. The sequence continues at coordinate 22,663,478 of JAOXYM010000012.1, read as the reverse complement.
ATCAAGTGTAAAAATGGCAAATAGGTGTTGTTTTTTTCATTATCATTGTGGGAGCAATTAAGGCAAAACAAACAATAAAAAACCACCAAGCTGTGTTGACTGTCAGTGCTCTGTCATGTAAAGGAGAGGCCATGTAAACATGATCCAGATATGCTGCCGTCTCTCTGAGCCAAAGCTCATTCAAAATGAACTTAGGCAAAGTGAAAAACTATTCTATTGTCAGATGAGTCAAAATTTTAGTTCTTTTTGGAAACTTCTTGTGCTGTGAACTAAAGAAGAGAGGGACCACCTGGCTTGCTAAGAGCACTGAGCTCAAAGTTGCATTACTGCCTTATGGTAACATGTACAATGTACATCTGAAAAAGCACCATTAGTACTGAAAGGTGTACAGGTTGCTATACAGGTTGTAGAGAAACATGTGCTTCCTTTTAAATAAGGCCCTTTTTTTAGGACCAAAAAAAGACCATGCTAAATCACACATTGCATCTATTACAACAGCACGGCTTTGTATTGGACTGGTATCCCTGCAGTCCAGACCTTTCACCTACGGAAAACATTGATTGATCATGAAATGCAAATTATAACAAAGAAGATTCAGGACAGCATCCCTCTTACAGAAGTTCAGCACCTGAACTCTTCAGTTCCCAGATGTTTATGGACAAATGTTTAAAGAAGGCATAGCTACTAGGCAGTATTAAATTTGATTCTGTCCCATTTCAAAAAATGTTTTGCTACCACCACTTTCAAGATGAGCCTAAAATTTTTCATGAAAAAGGAAAATGTCTCACTTTCAACGTATAGTGTGTTTTCTGTGTTCAGTTATTAACAAAATATTGGTTTATGAAATTTGCTAATTTTTGCATTTGCACAACAGGAACAACTAAACCAAGAAGTATCTAGGTTTCATGACATTCCATTATTTGAGTACAATCCCCATTTGGCAGCAGAGGCTCAAACAGGAAGTCACATGTTTGCAGAAGCTGTTGAGAAGCACTAAGTAGAGGTATGTTCAAACAGGAACTCTATCCCTTATTCTAAAAAGTTACCTGTTAGCCCTTTTGCGTATTTGGATAATATCAAGCTGAGAAACATAGCTATGATGATTCCAGGACCATGTTAACGACCTGTTAGCTTAGCTTAGCATAAACACCCGAACAGGAGGAAACAGCTAGCTATAATTCACAGTTAACATTGTGAATAATGCTTTTCCCAGAATTCTTCAGAGGTTTCAGACACAGCCCCTTTCTTTCTTTATGCTAAGCTAAGCTAAGCTAATATGGCAGCAGCTTCAGTGAGAAAGTCATTACAGAAACCTCTTCACAGAATGTGACCACACAAGAAAGCTCTGTTTGATTTCCCTTTTATTATTAAAAACACAAGTTTTAAATTGTGGGCACCAAACACAAACAATATAAATCTGCTCAAAATATGCCTTAATTACTTCCTGTTAGATAAAGTGCATTACACTTATACTTTGATGCCATAAGAGGACAGGATCAGAGTAATTCATTGCTTGACTCCACCAGCACGCAGGATGAATTTTATATTCCTCCCATAAAACTTGAGGATGTGACAGAGTTATTTGTGCTGGCATTGGCTGGTGTCCAAAAGCACAGTCCAGTCCCTGCACTCACAGGTTTGTGTGAGAGTACTTGGTGTGCTTTCCCCCTCTCCATCCTCTCTTTGGTACACAGTCAGATGCACGTTTGACAACCACAAGGCGCCGTTACCTCTCCTGGAGCCATACGGGCAGGAAGGAAAAAATGGACAAACAAAGGCAATCAACAAATCTCCTTTGCTTTAGCCTTACGAAACATAATAGGGCCAAATCATCATCTATTTAGCTTCGTCAAATCACTGACAGCAGGCCTTGATAAAAGAGAGTGGAAAATATGTAGGGTACAAGACGCTGCCAAGACTCTCACTGACAAGAGCCCCTATTGAAGCCAGATGTTGATTCAACTGGCCAATTTTGATAAATGGCATAATGATTACCATTATAGATTGAGTAATTTTACATGAGCATGCCACATTGTTGGTCCTCTTTAATGATAGCCAAATGATCTCTGATTTGTGCCTGAGGCCAGGTGGGCCTTTCTGGTATTGGTGTGCAGCATGCAGAGCCTTAATCACCATTAGGAGGGCACCCAAGCTGTAGACGGGGCACCTGTCCTTGTGGCATCACTGACGGTTCTTGTTGTTGTCACCAACTGTCCAGCTGAGCTCTGAGCCCATTCCACAGCTCCATAATTAGACCTAATTGGTGCTTTAGCCTGACTTTTGCCTCCTTCAATGTCCTCAATCCCATTAAAAAGGCTTACTTGATCAGAGCTCCTCGTACTTGACCCAGTAACCTACATGGATGTTACCCTGCATGACCCCCTGTGGGTCCAGCATACTGATTCTTCTGTGGTCCAAACACAGTAGCCTGTCTCCTGTTTCTCAGGGATTGGGGTATTACAGTAGATTAGCAGGAGTAATACCATGATGGAACATGGGTACATTGGGTCATGGGATTGTTCCAGGACATGAAAAAACAATGTTTGCTTTCAGGGGTAACTGCCACAGATACACTTCTGAGAATTTACGGAAATCCAATTAGTGTAATACTTAAAGTTAAATCTTTTCTCTGATCTGACACTGTCCTTATTCTATCCTTGAAGAAATCCCTCCTTTAAGTCAGGCCTCAAGAAAATGTACAGTAAGTAACAGGTTTGCCTGCATTTTCTAAGATAAAGTATCTTCACAATCCTTAAATCTAAACATGGGAACTTGATGTAACATGATGGGAATCACTACACATGGATAAAAAAATGTGCAAATCCTAACCATGTGTAATTTTCTAACCTTTACCCTAACACTGTTCTTAGCTCTTAAATCTAACTAATAATGAGTGAGAACAAGATAGAAGAGTGAAGGATGGTAAACATCCTGTTGTGTCCATGGAAGTGAGCGGATTAACACTTCTTACCACCCCCTCTTTCTTCCTTTAAGCTGTTTTGGAAAAGTCAAGTGTCAAACATGCACATTGTCATTACTGAGATGGCGTAATCTTGGAGGATACAAGAAAAGATAAACTGTAGTGAAATCAACTAGAAATATACAATTTGTACAACTTCTAATATGATGCACCATTGAGCCATTTTATCCTGAGATTGGGCCGCTTGTTTCTATGTTTAAAACCTTTCCTCAGTGATGTGATCCTGAAAAGTTTAGCTTTGCATTGAAGTCAGTTTCCTTTATTTCTGTAAAGATGAAGGGCTTTGAATGGCAGGTTTATTTCAAACAATTGAGGCTCAAATATAACAAATTAGACACAAAAAAAGAGTCGTAGTTATGAAGTCGTTTTTGTAGCATAGCTCATTTTTATTGTTTAAACAGTTTTGCATAGGAAATATATCCACTTCCAGTAATTGACTGCAGTAAAAACAGCTGCTAGCAGTATAGGCTGGATATAACAGTAACAATCACAAAAAGTTGAGCCTTTATTTACACTGATTTTAATCTTGTGGCAATTTTAGCCCCTGCATCAAATGTAACCAGCTTGAAGGCATCGCCTAATGCTTGGCATTTCTAAAAATTAATAAAAGAAGGGATATCAAGGCCTTCGCTATACATTTCACAATGGACACCTGTGGCTCCTAAACTGTAAATCAAAAAAGATTTTTTTTAAAAATCCAAAACAAAAACAGGTTTCCAAAAGTCCTCTAAAACGTACATTCAGATACATACATAGACCTTTGCACACACTTGCAGTGTAACTATGATCACTACTGGAGACTGTTTACATATTGTTTTGTTGGTGTTGTTGTTGTTGTTGTTGTTCGTTACATAGAATTCCACCCCATGATTCCTCAAACAGAGTGAAATGTGTGCGCAGAGGGAAGTAAAAGTGCCACAAGACCCAAAAAAAAAGATATCAGCCCTGCAGAGGAAAAAATGGTGACTAATTTTTTTTTCTTTTGTAAAAAAAAAAACATTTCAACCTTTCACTGCGCTGAATGTAGCACTGACCCTCCCACCTCACTCTCAAGGAAAAAAAAGGAAAGAAACATTTAATATCAAATTATAAACAAGCTTGATGTGGGAACTGTGTGCTGACATAATCAATACATAACAAAAAAAGCATGAAAAAAATGAAAGAAGTAATAAAGAGTATATTTCCAGATGAGTTTGCCCTTTTCTCTTCTGTGTGATGCTGTTCTCATTAGTCTCGTCACATAGGAGAGTAAGGTCTATCACATTCTACAATTATATACAACAGACACTTGGACAGCTTGAACAGGCACTGCATTACTATCTTCTTGATTCCTTTTGGTGAATGTTACATCCTGTAAAAATGCTGGTTTTCATGTTTCATAACAACCTGATGCCAAGTGACTAGCAGCTAGCCAAAAGTATGGAAAATGCGTATTGCTCATGTGGGATGAAAATGAAGTTTTAATGTTTCCCTTACATCTGCATGTATACGCCCTCTCAGTCCCTACAGAGTGCTTGACATTTAGTTAAAAAGGAAAGAAAAGTTTCACATATTGCATGAGTGCCACAGGTCCTCCTTGCATAAAGTTGCCCTGTTCCTCTGCGATCGCGCCCATCGGTGTAGTAATACTTTCTTAAAATAAAGTCATTGTGAGCATTAAGATCTGCCTTGAAGCTGCTGATGGGTTAAACACTGATTATAATTTCATAAAGATTCAAGAGCTTTCTGACAGGCTACATTCAAACCCAAAAACACTTCCTCAGCTGGAAGGTACAGTACCCTAGTATGAAGCACCTGAAGTTCATGTAATGTTTGTTTTGTAGTGTGAATGGGGTTTTTTTCTATAGTACATCAGGCTTTGACAGCATGTGGAAAGTGCAAAATGAGTGATGCCTGAATGCTTTTTTTTAAGGAGATTATTAAGAAGAGCATTGTCTGCTTATGAAGCACGTAGAGACAGCTCTAACGATGGCAAGCCAATTCAGATACATGGCGAGACGTAGCACCAAGCCTCTTGCAACAATTCCAAAATGAAATTAAAAAAAAATCAAGGATAAAAAAAGAAAAAGAAAAAAAGAAGTTATCTTACAGATTCATCACGGACGTTTGTCACTGGAGATTTTACCCTGCTTCTCATTTAAGGTCAGGTGCAATCTGGGGCCTTTTTTTTTTCCTTTCTTTTTTTAAATTTTTTTTTTAACTTTTTACTGGTTTAAGTGACATCACTTCCCAGCTGCTACAAAAAAACACACTCACACCATAATCTTGTTGGACAAGAATTCACACCCATTTCCAAAAAACAAACAGAAAAAAAAAAACAATGAGAGAGATAAATCACATCACACTCGCTATGGCCACACTAATGAAATTCAAATATTCATGAAGTGTTTTCCAAATGGAAATATCTAAGCACTAGCCAAGTTCAGAAATAATAACATTAATAATAATAATAATAATAATAATAATAAAAAAAGCCTTCATTGTTGTTGTTTTTTTTATATTTATGGATCCCCCCCACCACCCTCCCACCCCACCACATTTTTCAATCTTTACATACAGGAACACGACACCTGATGAAAAACACTTTAGATCCTACTAATCAGGGAAATCCGGAGAGTTCTAACTCAAATCCAGCCTCTAAAAACAAATAAACAAAATGCTAATTCATTATTTTATCTTCCTAAAATGGAACTGACTTGTTTCCCCCCCCCCAGAAATGAAGATTTACAAACGGGGGGTTTCAAAGAAGAACTCCCCCGAAAGTTTACAGTGTACAAACTCCTGTCTTACGGCAGGCGGGTTTTTTTTATTTTTCCAATGTCTTTTTTTTTCAAATTAAAAGACCCTCATCTTCTCTCGTCGTGTAGTGTCAGAGGCACTCGATCCGCTTATCCAGCTCGCAAATTCACCCACGTACACCCACGTGCTCGCATGCACACTCTCAAACTGCCAAAGCAGAGTTCAACCAGCCCCACGGAGGACTGCTAGCGACACCATCGGGATATTTACCTTTATGTACAGTCTCCTACTCAATAAACACCGACAGAACAGTGTCCCTGACACAATTTATCTCACGCATACATGCACGCACACACAAACAAACTTGGGGACAATGCACTTCAGTGGGGTCTCCAATGGCCAAAGGCTGCAAAGCACCTATTTTAAAAGAAAAACTAAAGAAAGAAAAAAAAAAGACAGAACAGTGCACATAGAACGGGGTGACTATTTCTTTTTTCTGCGTAAAAAATTAGGGTGAAGACAGAGAGATTGAGCTTGACTTGAGGATCATTTTATAACAATGATTTCTGCTCCGCGGCCCTCTGCTCGCACCGGAGAGCTCTCGGTAGTACCACCTTTCCAAAAAAGGAAACGTTTCTTTCACGATTGTAGGGAAAGAGTGCAAAAGGTGTCACAGCAGCATCGGCCGTGCTGCTCTTCCTGTGAGAAAAGTCTAGTCTATGTTCTACTTTAAAAATGGTAAGATAATGATTGATACAAACAATGCCCTGTAATGTGCCTGAGAGATTTCATTTGAGACTCAGTTCTGAACTCTGCACGGGGGGGGGAGGGGGGGAGATGATTGCCTATGTGCTATTTAAGTGCTATATTTTTCTTCTAGTGGATTCTATTTAAGCTTCTACTGGGCCATTGGACAGGAAGTTAGAGAATTTATTTCTCCACAGTCCAATATTTACTTTAACATACTTTACTGGCTCTGCTAGGGAAGTATCTCACGAACTGACATATGTGCATATCGTATATACATTTATACAAATTTACTACTTATAAAATACTTTCTAAAGGCTTGCTTGAGCCTGTCTGGAACTGATTTGGACAGGTCTCACTAGCATTAGTCGGTGTGTGATTGTTGCGCAGGTCACAGGCCACTTCACTGATGTGTTTAAGGCATCTACTTGGGAATTGCATTCGGCGACATCTAGAATAGTACGGTGCTTCTAAAAGCATGCAACTGTGTCCATCCTCAGTTGCAGCCCCAAGGGATCCGAGACTGGGTGGGATTCTACGCAAAATGATCTCTTAAAATGATTGTCGTGCTCAAGTCAAGCCGTCTCTCCTGTGAAAAATGAGCTCCTTCAAAAGGTCACATGCTAGCACCCCAGGTGGAAAGTTAAAAGTAAAGAGTCACAGTAGACCAATCAGTGACTTTGCAGCCATACAGAAGACCAAGGGTGCATTTCTTTTACACGTACTTCTAGAAAAAATTCCACCCCCTTCCCAAATAACTCCCAATTTCATAATACACTGGAACATGTCTCAACCTCATTCGGATCTATACGCTAGAGAAAACGAAAAAAAAAAAAAGACCTTGTCTTACACTGCATAGAAAGCAGTCCCCACTTTGGTCAATAAAAAAGGAAAACACCCACAACAACAACAACATCATCAACAACAACAACGACGAACAACAATATCAACAAAATAAATGCATTACAATATTGTCTATCTCCAAACTAGCCTCTAATAACTGACGCATCTATAAGCACTACCTACATAGGCAAAACTTGGTATTGCATAATTTTCATAATTCTGAATTCCACCCTCCACGATAGTAACTGGAAGATGAACAAAATGAGCATCGAAAAATAAGGAAAAACAAAAGATGACAGGTTATTAGAAAAACCACCAAAAATACTGAAAAAAAAATAAAATAATGCTGGCTGATTACAAACTTTAAAACGGCAACTATACACAGCCTTGATATGCAATGTAACTGTGAGATAGAGTAGTACATGAAGTTAAAAATCAACAATTTCATTCAGAGTACAAAACAATTCTTATCATAAAAATGTTAATTTTTTTTTCTATAATGATAAATGCAGCAAAAAACAAGTGTAGTGATGTCTCTATATTCAAAGGCAAGGCACGTAATGTGGACTATATGTCATCGTGCAAATTAACAGAGTATCGGAGAAATTTTCCTTGTGTGAATGTGTCCGGACCAGAGAGGCAGTGGCTTTGAACGCACCACGCACAATTCTATATTTCAGGGATTTTTTTTTCTTTTTGCCACCACCTGGATTCTTAATTTCACTTTTCAAACTCTTCCACTTTAGAGTTCACCTTGTACAATCTGTAGCTTTACCCACAAGCCTACAGTACATTTGCATCAATAATAAATTTACATGAATTAACACTTTTTCTCTTTTTTTGTAAACATAAGCTTTACAAGCTGATGGCCAAATGCATATGATCTTTAGAAACACACTATGTGTGTCATTTCTTGACTTTTTTTTTCAGTTGCTCTTTTTTGTTTTTTTTTTCTCCCCCAAAATAAATAAAAAAACTAAATCTTCCCGACAATGATGGGAAGGGCTCAAAGTAAGTGCTGGTTTTGCTCAGCGCTGCACAGGTAGCTTTATGCTTGCCTTCAACTGCCTTTCACGCTTGATGTTTTTCTCATGCGAAGAGACGGATATGTGACTGAAATCAAATTCAAATGTTTTCTGAAACATTTTTTTTCCCCCAATAAAACATTTAATAATTATCCCCCTTCCTTTAGAGTCTTAGGGCTGACAGACTGATAGCTTCCCTTCAAAAAAATTCAATTGCACTTGCCTCTGTCGCGTTTTTCCTACTCGTCTTCTTTTTCATTCCTTTTGAAAAGGAGTTGCGAATTCATTTTAGGAGGGGTTCAATCTCAAGCCTAGCGATTAGTGTTTTTTTTCTTCTTTTTTTTAACTGCATCAAGAGTTCTCAACTCTCGCCATAAGTGTTTACATTAATTCTCGAAAGAAGTAGCAGTAAAGATAAACAAAGTCAACACATTTTTTTTTTTTGAACAAAGAGTCGTGTCACAGTAAACTGAAATCAAACGGAAGAAGAAACACTCTGAATTCACAAGTTTTTTTTTTTGTTCCTATGGTGTACACAGTGAATCGTTCGATGAGGGAGAGCCTCTTTTCAAGAGGTTGCAGAGCTTAGAGTCTCTGAGCCATCCACCAGGCAGGTGTCAATATGCAGACCCTCTTGCTCGTGTGTGTGTGTGTGTAAGTGTGAGTGTATGTTTGTGTTAAAATTTTACATCTTCCTCCAACATGGAAAAATATTAGGAATTGCTGCTAAGAGTCTAGAGTGTCATGCAATAAAACATTAAGGCATCTATACATCACAGTATCTGAATGGATTGAAAAGTTCTGCAAACACAACAACTGACTGGTGGGTGGTGGGTGAGTGCGAGGAGACGGCCAACCTGAAGCTTCTTCTTCTTCCTTTCTTTCATTTCTCTGAACCTCATCTTCACTTCAGGATCAGTGTCCATCATCATGAGGGACGGGAGTGGGAGAAGGAGGGGGTGGGGGGTGGGTAAGCAGGTGTGGGGTGATGGAAAGGATGAGATGGGGAGTTAAGCAAAGTTGGGGAGGGGAGGTTATGCAGCACCTGCTGCTCTGCTGGTTTCGTCCATGGCTGCGATCACCTGTAGTGCTAGCTCTGCACCCCCACCTACCCTTCCACCCTGAGGGGGGGGTGGGGGGGTTCATCCGGCTTCTGCATGCTCAGTTCCCTGTCTCAGCGGGGACCAGCGGCTCACCAATGATGTTTATGCTGTAGTTCTGGTGGACATTTGTTGGCAGAATCGGAGTCCCGTTCGACACTTGGAATGGAACTAAGCTCGCCCAAGTACCAGGACTGTGGAGAGACAAATGAAACGAGAGAGAGAGAGAGAGAGATGAATCACATGAAGCTGACTTTGTTGCATAGCATGCAGCCTTAAGGTCTTATACATGTGTGGTTCATACAGGAAGTGGTGAAAAAAAAACCAAAAAAACCCAGAAGGATTAAGAACTGGTAGCACTTGTTGCTCTAAGCTGAGGGGATTCCACATCATGTCAGCGGGCCGTGACACAGCCCCACTTCTCCGCATAGACGGTCGTATAGAAAAGCGTGAGAAGGAGTGTGTGATCGGTGGTGGTGAAGGAGGGGAAGTTAGAGAGAAAAAAAAGTGTGGGGGTCCCTACACAAAGCTGTCCCATCCCTATTCATCTCACGCTAATGGCAAAACAACACAGTGATTGTTCCTGGGGAGCAACGGTGCTAACTGAAAACGCAAGCGGGAACAAACAGCATGTTGTTCCCGAGGGGTGCTGCGCTACGTAGATGTCAGATAATTAGCCCCCCTCCTACTCTCCTTTTCTTCCTCACAGGCTCCCAGCGTGTACTCATCTGATGCCCTCCCACCTCTCACATCGCCCGTACCTGCGCCGCAGATTTTCTATCTGACTCGCTGGCAACAAGCTCTGAATTCAAAACACTGATGCAACAGCAAAAGCAGCTAAGATTGATTAACATGGGATGAAGAAAAAAAAAAAAAAGGTGGAAGTGTTGAAGGAGAAGGGAAAGGATGGATGAAAGGAAGGAAAGTTGTTTTCAAGAGAAACAAAACAGACTGAAGCCTGATGATGCTGCTTTGCAGAGGTGAAACAGACTTGACTCTTTGTGAAACTCACTTTTAGACGACGCTGTCTGCCCCCTTGAAAGCAGCTCATCAACCAGTCTGCATTTTATACAAATCACCAGTCACTGCTCTTACACTTAAAACAATGAAAGTGCAAATTTCGATTCACCTCCCGGCCTGCAAAAGCAGCGCTCTTAAATAAAGAGTGAAAGCGAGAAAAAAAAGTGGAGAAAATGTATTGGAAACAAAAGCAAACATCACTCAAGTTTTCATGGCTTGCGGTGCGCAAAGCGTTAACAAAAACAAAACAAAACAGAAAAGACTTCAAGGCTAATCCTCTAACAGTTTTTTTCCTGTCCAACCCATCCTCATGCAATCCTCCTTCTCCTCCTGCTTTCTTCCCTCCCTCCTTCTCTCTTTCACCCTGCCAAAAATCATCGGACAGGAAACGAGGGATTAAGTTTTTCCTACCTTGCTGAACAAAGAGCGCACAGAGCGGCCAAGGGTTGCAGCTTTCTCTTTTTTCCTGTTCTTTTCTTTCTTCCTCTCCTTTTCCTCCATCTCTGTTTCTCTTTCATTATAAAACTCCTCTCAGGTAATGGCTTACATTAGGGGGACCACACAGCTACGAAAGGGCACTTGCGGGCTTTTGTGTGTAGATCGGTTTTAATCTTGTTACAATCGATAGCTGTCAGTCTGTATCTGCATCCTATAAGCTAAAGCTGCACTAAGCAGGATTTTAATGTAAAGATTACTTTTACTCTCAGTATATCAGTCTGTGTGTGTGTAGGTGTGTGTGCGTGTATTTATGTGTGAGTTGAGGGAGGGATAAACTGAGAGCCGAGGCCTGCAGGTGGGTCTTAGCCCCTGTAGTTCTTTAAATAATAACAGTCCTATTGAAATAATGTTGAAAAGGATTTTAAAAACCAGATAACATGAATTCTGCCTTAGTGCATCTTTAAAATACCTCAATTTCGCAAAAAAATACTGCTTTGTGTCCCTGCACTTGAGCAGCTCTGAGCATGGCTAACAACCTGACCTCCATCACTGTATCTCCTTAGGTAACCTTCTTGAAGGCCTCCCTTTTGCCCTGTCCAGCTCCCAAACCTCACTAATTCTGCTCCCTGCAAGCACAGCCTGGGCATACAGCGTGCTTCGTTTAAGGATTAGCTCACTAAATTAGATTATCTAATGGCATCTTAATGGATTGCTGACCCATTTCCTGCACAATGGCAACATTCGAGTCTGGCAGCTTTTTAATTTGGAGGCTAGTACTGAAGAGGCATAGCAGAGTGCTCAGTTTAAAGGGCGAGCAAGATAAAAGGGAAATCCAACAGATTCCATCTATATATTGAACAGCTTGGCGTAAATAATCCATCAAAGAGGAAGAAATATAATAGAATTACCATCATGTCCTCCTTGTAATAAAATAAACTAAATTCAGTTGAGATCTGCTTTATCTGTCCTCATTACTGTACAGTCACATGGAGAGGAGGCAGGAGTAAGCTGGGGTGTGAGTGGGAAAAGAGACCTCAAACTGCTGCAGGGGGCATTTCTCTATTGCTACCTCTACTTGGTTATTAGGAGGCCTGTGGAAGGGGTTTCTGTTGTGTGCATTTGTGTTTATAACTTCAGCAAGCACAAAATGACCTGTGCACACACTCACTCACACACACACACACACACACACACACACACACACACAGACACACACACACACACACACACACACACACACACACAC
>JAOXYM010000012.1:22635324-22651240 GCA_028567055.1 Leptatherina wallacei | reverse complement strand
AATGTTTCTAATGTTTGTATGTAAAGCACCTTGAATTGTCATGTACATGAAATGTGCTATACAAATAAACTTGCCTTACTAAGGAGCTTTTATCAACTACATCATTGCAACGAAGCATTTTTACAAAAGTACATAATCCAAACAAAGACAATTTGTGGGCATTTGGCGATCTCGGCAAGGGTAAAGTGGTATGTCTTCCATCAAGACCAGCTAGACAAACATCATCATCAGCAGCAGCAAACTGCACACTAACCCTTGGACTTATCACAAACCACTGAGCTGAAATGATGAAAAAGGAAAATTTCCTCTTTCATTAAAAAAAGGTAAGCAAGACATTGCGCTTTCTTTTTTGACTGCAAACACACTGGGATGAAAGGGAATATTGGCAATTGAAGAAAGACCCAAAGAAGGGGTGAACTTTGGTGTGTGCCTGATCATAAGTTACAGCTGAAGTTATTTTCACCTAACTTTTATCATAGCAGCAGCCACGTGAACAGTGGAAAGTAATAGCTCTGATTGTGAAACAGTGTTTACTCTGGGTACAGAGAAATGGATCCCGGCCATTTCCGCATGCCCCCCTGCGTAAGCAAGGCTCAGTCCTAACAAGCAACCAAGCTGTTTCAGCATTTTCCAACTAACAACACTCAGGAAGAGTGTCATCCAGCAGACAGGTGTTTTTTTTAATGGTTGTGTTGTGGATCATGGTGTTATTAAAGGGATGCATCATGTTCACTTTGATCAGGGATCAGTTTGTCCTCTCCAAGAACTAGAGCAAAACAATTTCATGAGTATTTGTGATTGTGTAAAGGAACATAACAAGTGTTTGTTGGCAAACATCTAAATCTATGTTGCTAATCAACCAAAAATAGTTATGTTCCATTTGAGGTGTCACTCACATGAAATGGTGCTTTTCCAGTCAGACATTGGTACACAATAGTACCTATGCTCCACAGATCAGCCTTGGCATCATAGTTCTGGGACATGATGACCTCAGGAGCCTGTGTCCAGACAAACAAAGCTTACAGCTTAGAGACACAGTGACATTACAACCTCTTGGCACAGAAAACAAGAGTAAGAGACTTTAATGCTTACCATGTACATGGGAGAGCCACACAGTGTGGCTGCCATGGTGTTTGTCTGGAGATGCCGCGCAAACCCAAAGTCAGCTAGAGGTTGAGAGAAATACGTTGAAGTTACAGTGATTCAAAACAAACAAATTGGGTCACTCCACCATCGTTCTACCCCTTTTGAAATACTGTACAGAGAATGCATTTAATGCTCTACAGATTCAAGCAATTACCTATCTTAATGATGGCATTGATGGAACTGGATCTACGCCCCTCTGGGTGGCAAAGTAAAATATTTTGGGGTTTGAGGTCTCTATGGAGGATTCCTTTGGTCTGCAGGACTTTCATGGCCTGAGCGATCTGCTGCAGGAATACACGGATGGTGTCTTCACTGAGCGTGCCTTTTGCTATTGGACAAAAGAATAGAATATGTAGGTTCATACAGAGAAAATTCACCATAATATAAAAAAGGTCTCCACTATTACCAATAAAAAAATACATTTACTTTGTTTGGAAATCAAAATCAAGATCCTTGACATGCTAGCACCCCCCACATCCCTCCCAGTAGAGCAGTATTTCTGGCTGCCATGTTATTCCATCGGCGCACAGGGGATAAGTGAGTGACAGATGGGCGAGGTCATGTGGGTGCTCTGTCAACTTTGCCAAATGTGACCGAGCCTTGCACTGCAAATAGCTATATGCTTCTTTTTACAACATAAGAAACGCTGGCACGGTGACAAAATTAGACCCAACCTCTACATCAGCACTTAAATACACACATCAACACCCAGGAGGCAAATCTAGCCTGAGAAAAATTAGCTCCATGCTCCCATCACTTTTCAAAATTTAGCTTGAAACCTGAGGCAGGGGAATATTCTAGTGAGAAAAGACTCTGGGAATTTAAATGTGGCAAGATCACAGGACATACAGAAAACCAGCTGTAAAATACAAACTGGGAGCTTTTGTTGGCCATTGATTTGGTGCTGATTTCCATATAATTAAGAGGAAAATCACTGAGTAGAAACTTGATCACAAGTCTGCTTGACAGATTTAATTTTATCTGGGTTAAGTACTTGGAAATGTTTGTGATTTGTCACCCATTGGCCTGTGTAAACTTGAAACCTGACTTATGGTTGTACGTAGTCCCCGGCCAAAATTCTACTGCAGACCCAAAATGGAAATAAACTTTGTGTCTTACTTGCAACATTGAGTATTATGCAAATATCCCCTTTTTTCTCTGAGTTTGAACACAAAGAGTAAATGGGGAAGACTTCACGGTGTGTTATGAAGAGTCAAACTCTCTGTTTTGCAGCAGACTTACAGTGGAGATACTCTGCCAGGTCACCGCCATTGCAGTACTGAAAAGACAGGAAAGACAAGTCTTAACAACAGCTTTGAATTTGCTGCCTTATTAGTGGTTGTGATTTGCATTTCCACATGAAAACAGACCTGTGTGCACCATATAAAACACAACTCACCTCCATGACAAGATATATACATCCTCCCATCTCCTGTTGAAAAAACAAGCAGAGAAAATGTAAATAATCAAGCAAATTATTTACTAGAATATCAATAACTTTATAAAAGAGTTGATGGATAAGTAAATAAATCTGTAAATGTCTCAAAAAAGAACGAGATGGGAAATTATACAAATAATTCATCAGTGTTTTTGTCCAGCTGCACTCACTGTTACACAAGTGGCAACACCTCAAGCGTTAGAGTCAGATGACCATTTTTTGGCTTGTCACCTAATGGCTTCTTGAAATTCTGGATCACCTGACAACAGCAAACTCAGTGGCCTGAAACTCTGTCTAGTCAAGGCCCACATCCAGTTTTAGGCTCCCTGAATCATCCAGGACACTTTTCCAATTCAGCACCCTTCATCAGCGCCATTGAAAAAGTCAGAGCAGTGAGGGGATACGGGATGAGGTAAAAGGGTGAAAAGTTTAGGGTGTTGATCCCACCTGACTTAAAGGCAACGTAATTAGTTGGAAAGCAAGTTGAGTCACCAAGTTAAATCTCATAAGCTCTGAAGAGTGACACTTAAGATGTGTTTACCAGTTGTGCTACTGCATAAAAATGCCCTATGGCGTAATGAGAGAATGAAGATTGTAAATTAAAATAGTGACGTCAACACATAAGACATGCAACCTTATCCTTAGCTTTGTATGCCAGTGTGTTTCTACTGCGAGACGATACTTAGCCTCAGTGTTTTATAAGCCATTGTTAACCTGGTGCACCGTGCCATCTGTTAGACACAGCAAGATAAGCTCAGCCGAGCCTACTGTCTGGCAGGTGTCAGTAAGATGATAAGAGGAACGAACACAGGGTAACTTACATCCAACCAGATGGTTAATGTCCTGTGTCATGTTTGACTCGTCAGGTAAAAAAGAAATTTAGGCTCTGAAAGTGACCCTGTGCAGCAACCTAACAGTATGCTAGTCATATCAGTCTTAACAGTCATATAGTTTACTATTTTTTTTGTCTTGTGATGATCTAAATAAGATGGATGGCCTCAAATTAGTGAGATGGCATGAAAAACTACAGAATCCAACAGGCACATTTGTACCATGAGTGACTGACACAGTGTTTGAGCAACATGTTGCATCATTTGGCATCTCTAGTATAGCATGTCTGTGTATTCATGTGTAGGTGGATAGGATGCATATGAGATGACAGTAATGAGAAAATAGAAAAAAACATTCTTACCTGATAGTCAAGCAGTCTAACAATATTCTCATGTTTGAGCTCCTAGGGGAGATGTGAGGAGCATCAATGTTAAAGATACAGTTGGAGACTGCAGCAGAAAATATGGTCAGATTAAAGAAAAATAATGACATTACCTTTAATATTTTGATTTCTTTTCCCAGCAAAGACTGTGATTTGGCAATGTTCTTCTTGTTAATACACTTAACAGCAACTTCCCAATCACGTTTCTTGAAAAGATTATAAAAATAATCAGAACCTGAATACGCCGGCCAGACATATATAAACAATGTCCAAACAAATCTAAATTTGGCCCAGATATGAAGATTACCTCTTTGTGTCTACCTTTGAACACAACGGCAAAGGCACCGTGACCAATCAAGTCTTTCCTGCTGAACTCAAACTTCCCAACAGACTCCATGAATATTGAAAATATAAGCAATAGTCAATTTACAGGATTAAAGCAAAAGTCTGAGGTTCCAACTGAAGCAGACGTAGTCCGATGCCACAGCGATAAATCCCATTTCACAAATAAAAAGTGCTTTTTTCACACTTCTCAAGCTTCATCACAACGGTGGCATGCATCGTTGAAAACATCACGCAGTATCCGTCACAAAAAAAAGAGAGGAAAAAAAGTCATTACAACGTGGGGACTTTAAACAACACTGTATGTAAACAAAATATTAGAGGTCCACTTAACGACTTAAATTAGTCCAAGCCGCTTCTCTAAAGCCGTTAAAAGGTAGAAAGTCGCTTTAGTGCTCTTAAAGGTAGTTTGTATTTATACACTGAGCTCAGACATTGTTGTACTCCTCACCTTTCTAACCATCCGCATGAGTTATTCATATCTCATGGTGGGCATGCGCAAACAGACAGGCAAGCGTCTGTCAGTGACGCTTTCAGGGACAGCTCGTAAATTGGGACTTTAATGTCTTTGTTTGGTTGTAATTATGATTGTCCCATTTTAAAATCGGCTCTTATGGCTTCTAAAAAATATATCTATCTATATTTTTCAAATCATACAGATCACATTTTGAGTGGTCACATTTAACCTCAGAGAAAGGCTCCTTCTCTCATCTACATTGTTCCTGCACTGCATTCGGTCTATTTGGCCTGAGTGATCATGGAGTGGGTATAATAGACTGACAAGATGTCTAATCAAAAAGTAAAGGGTGGTCATAAATTCTTGCTAAGGTCTGGTTTATTGATATTTTGTTTTGAAGCCATTTAAGTCTAGTGCTACAGACTGATTATCTGCCTTTTCTACTGGCATTCATCTGTGATGTCATAATCCATCAATAGTTAAACAACACAAAGTTTGATATCATAGCCACACACATGCGTCACTTTTGTTGTACCTTTGAATAATAAGTAAATGATGTTTCTTTCTCGCAAGCAACAGTCACAAGACCCATGTTTGTCTTTAATAAAGTGACAAGCCCATGTATAGACTTCAATTAGGTGGGTTTTGCTCACTGAACTTAAGAATTAATTGATCAACGCTATCGCCATTAACTGTTGGGTTAAACAAGATGATGCCATGTCTGCCACTCTGACAAAAGTTTATAAGCGTTGTTATTATTCAAAGTGTAAAAAAGAATCCAAATAAGAAAAGCAAAATATCTAGAAAAATGATAGATAAATTGGCATACATCTCCAAACTTGATAGTAAAAATCACACAATAAAGAAGACTAAGATTCATTGTAATAAACAGTTTTTAATAAAGATAATTGTAAGCACAAACGGTAGTACCATAAAACAACAATCATTAAAAGCCATATACAAGCTTAGGAATATTAAAATATTTCATTTAAAAATCTGACATAAAAAGTGTGTGCAGAATGACATACAGTAAATCTTCATCTAAAAACCTATTGTTGGCACAGTGTAAGATCAACAACATCTCAAACAAAGTCTCACAAAAAAGGAAAAAATGAGGAAAAAACCCCAGCAACAACCTTAAGCCCTATGTTGCGCAACATATTTAATATTCCATTGTACAAAAAAAAATCGGAGAAATGTAAAATATATTCGTAACAGAAAAAGCTAAAGACAACATAAAACTTCACAGAACTGTGTTGAACACATGAACAGTATTCACTAAACCTCAAAAAGCACAGGCTAACATTTATCAGTTTTCTCGTGATGTGAGGTTCTGCAACTATGCCAGCTAATTCATTTGACGAGAGAAAACAAAAATAAACTGAATTTAACATGTGAACAATACTGATTTTGTAACTTTGGCATTTTGTAGATAACACAATACTCAGAATCACTAAATAAATAAATACATATATCAGAGTCAAATTCACTAAAGTATCCATGGTTAAGGATAAGGCAATTACTGTTACCCCAAAATTGGGTTTGCATTTTGCAATTTGTCTTTTGTGATTATGTATTTGTTAACAGCGGGTGATGTTGTGGTTTTGAAAGCATAGAATTAACTAGATTATATTTTTAAGAAATGTATGTTTCTTTCATCGTTTTGTAGCCAAAGTTTTCTTTTTTACTTTTAATTAAAACAGATATAGAATAATAAGGTTTAATAACAAGATAAGTCACATTCTCACATCTTGCAAATTTGTTATCTTGCAATATTCTGTAAAAAGAACACTAAACTTGACTGGCTGAGGTGGTATTTGATACCTGAGGGATATCTAGATTATACCTGTAAATTCTGTCTTCCAAAATCACTGTTTCATTTCAGTGCTTCACCAAAAATATGCAAATCAACTTGCTGTTGAATCTGAGTCCACACCCATTAGAAGTAACCTAAACCACCTTCTGGAGGTGAAATACTGGATGGCAAGTAACTCTTTAATTTTTGGTCCCCCCTGATACCAAAATTCATCTAGCCACTGATGACAATTGGTTCATAATCAACATGTACATGTTAGAAATTTATAATATTATCTTTGATTCAGAACTGAAATTTGATATAAAAAAAAAATATAAGGTCTGTGGTGAAAAGTAGCTTTTGTTTGCTTTCACACCCAATGAAACAAGTCTGCACCTGAGTATGTTTCTGAAGTTTTCAGCCCTTTTTCTACCGTCAGCCCACTTAGATCTTCCAACAATTGCTTTTAACTGTTTATGGATTATAGTGAGTAAGAAATATTGAATGCATCTCATCTACTTGATGTACGCTCAACAACTTTAAAATGTTTTTTGTCTTTTGTTTTATGAATTTTAAACCTGTTATAGTAATCTTATTCATTTTTGTGTTTATCTTTTGGTACTTTTTTGGGTGAATAACTGCGACTATTATTATTTTTATGCAACATCACAGAGATGTTTGCGCAACTAGGAGGCAAAAAAAAAACACTTATCCCATTTGTTTGGTAAAACCAGGCTCCTGATCAAAGATGAGAAGGCAGTTAATTGTGCTTACCACCGAAATACATGTACATGGATGTACACTGTTCAAATTTCCAAGAGGATCACAGTTCTCTTTTAAGAGCAGATGGAGGTTGTAGATCCAAGTCAGAAAAAGGTTGAACTGAAGACCTGTGAGTCCAAAATTAAGCTAAATTTCTGCAGTGCCTACTAAAGATACTCTACTTGTTTATCTCTTGTATCTGCACAGTGAATATATAACTATAGGCATCTAAGGATTTGGATGCTTGTAGATTTTCCTTTGAATAAACACTGGGCTTCTCAGTGACATACAGTATGTTTATTGGCCATTTGTTGAATAAGATAGGGATTTAGTCATTTCTCAGCACATTTGATGACAAATGTACTTACCAGTATATATGATCTTCATGCCCCAAGCTAACAATCTAATCAGTACAAGTTAATGTCACACACTAAAACAGCAGTCACTCCTGTCTTTGACTGTCTTAAATGATCATTTACAGTAGGTGTAACTCCTGCTAATTCAGGCAGCTTGTAAAGTGGACGTGCTGTGGACTAGCGCTGGGCGATATGGCCACAAATCAATATCACGATATATTGATCAGTTCATCTCGATTACGATAAATGGACGATAACGGCACTTTGGTGCACAGTTTCCATTCGCCATTGATGAAATGTCAGACAGATGTACGGGCCCACCGTGGGACTCTGTTCTGTGCATGCTGGGAATCAGAGTGACTGGGACCAGTGAGCACTGACTGGGCAGCCCCCTTGTATTTTAATTTTTTTTTAAAGTATTGAATTTACTGACATGGGCAAAATGATATCAGTTATTGTTGTAAATCGTGCTCCCCTACTGGACAAATTTTACTTATTGAAGCCAGTTAAATTAATTTAAGATGAGAGTAATGTTGAAAACCTAGTTCAATCATTCAGACATATCTACAGCTTACACCTCTATGAAAACTCTGAACTATGAAACAGCATTTTATGACTTCATTATTGAACCAACAAGAATTTATGAACATTTAAATTGTACTTAAAGAGATTTATTGCAACCTCATGACAACCAACCATGTTGCAGTTTCCCTCTTGATTGATAAAACATCCATATCATCCATAGTTTTGCTTCCCTAGATGCGTTGTGTGTTTTTTTTGTTTTTGTTTTCAGTTCTTTATTAGTATGCAAGAAACCGTCTATTTGTTTTGCTACTGTTGGGCCTTAAAATTGTGTAAAGCACTTTGGTCAACCGTGGGTGGTTTAAATGTGCTTTAAAAATCAGTTTTACTTGACAATACTTCAATATATTACATTAACACTTCCGTTTTGGTTACTTCAGTTGTATACACGACTTTGATAAATTATTATATGTTTGGTAGAAACAGGATAACTATCTCCCTGTTTCCAGTCTTTCTGCTAACCTATGCTAACCAGCTAGCAGTAGCTTCATACAGTACTGTAAATTGTTGGCCTTACAGATAAAGATGAAAAATGAACATTTCCATTACTGATTATTGCAACATAAGCTTGTTTGGACTACTTTAGCAAAATAACTTGTTGTAGGTTATTTGCAGTTATGCATACATTCCTCTGGCACTAGCTTGTTTGAAGGTATATGCGCATGATGTATGTCTGCATGTGTCATGCAACTTTCTGTCGAACAATGTGTCTTTTTTTTCTAATCAAACAGATCCAGAAGTTGTGTCATTTTTTTCAGGCCATGTTCAGTAAGATGGCAAATTAATATACAGATGAATTTGGTAAAATACAGAGTAATTATGTTGCTGTTACTGGATAACATCTTCCTACAATAAAGCACCACTAGGTGGCAGAACACAGATCAGTTGCCTTTTTCATCTGTACACAGTGTACAGATGGACTATGCAGGGTCTTTGGCAGATCCTGAACTACTCTCATAGATCTCTCTGTCATATTATTGACTTCCTCCTCCTCCTCCTCTTCAGAAGTCGTTGTTTTGGGAATACAATATGTTTTTTGTGGAATAACAGTAAGGCACAGTCCCAAGAGTCTGTTTGTCTTTAAGGGTGAACCTATAATTCAGCTACAAATCGCCTGCCTTGGTACAACTTTCATTGGAGTTGATAAGTGTCCAATTCATTTTACGACAAAGTGGAAGAATACTCTGGCCAGTGTTTGCCATTCCACCCGAGTGAGCCAAAGATTGTTCTCCTGCCACAGACATAAATGGGGATTTGGCTTTTTACATGACGGAGAGGTCAATACGGTTGGCTGAGTTGGTGCTTTTGTCCCATGTGTTCATCTTAGTGGGAGTAACACCCTCCTTGTGTCCATTCATCTATATCAGAGGATGATGAAAGAACACATTAGGCATTTAACAGCCCAACAGGTCATTTTTGTTGTAGCAAATCCTTCAACAACGGCACTTACGATATCAGAGTTGAATGGTTTCACATTGATGTTTCGGATGGAGCTGCTGGTAAGAGACCACACCTTGGTTTTGTGTTTAAATGCGGCTCTGACCTAAAGGAATAGAACCCAAACAGAAAATATTTATAGATTTTAAGACTAAATTTCTGAAAAAGAGAACATTAGCCTTGCAAATGTGAATACATGTCTAATCAGTCAAATTTTTAGAAGACGTTTGTAAAATATTCACCACCATACCTCAGAGTTGAGGAGACAGTGAAACAAGAAGACAAAAAAACCCTACAAAAAAGAGATAAAAAAACAACAACCAAAAAATAAGAGTTTTATTAATCTTTGTAAACGTTTTGTAAAGGAAAATAACACACAGTGAGGAACTTACTTGTAATGAGTTGAATACAGCAAAAATATATAAGAATGGCAAAGAGTGTATGTTGGTCGCAAGAACACCAAAGATCCAGGAAATGCCAAGTATGGGCAGGAGCACAGCCACTGCCTTGGCTGTCAGCCTTGAAATAAACCAAGAGATAACCATGATTACAGTGGCTTTTGATAAAATAATTATTTTACATGATCAAAAAACCAAATGAACTCACTTGACTGCGTTGGCATCTCCATGAACCTTGTAATTCTCTCCACTGATTCGAGATATGATCCTGGTCACAGATATCAGAATGCCAATGTTCACCTGTTCATCAGAAAGTTGATTAAACACATCCACTCATCTTTTCTGCATTAAAAACTTTTAAGTTTTGATAAACACATGTTATAGTGAAAATTAACTAACAATAATAAAAAAAAGGTACTTTTTTTTGTTAAATTCCTCACCACAATGACAAAAAGAGCAGGGGCCACAAATGCCCAAATGGCTCCCTTCTCCAGTGATAACCAGCAGCTGACACAGCAAAGGCAAGGGCAGAAAAACAAAGGTTACGCTGAGTTCCCTCCCAAGTAAAATGGCTATAATGTTATAATGCAAATATGGGATGACATTACTGTGGACCTAAAAGCCTTCAAATAACATTCAACACAGTTTCCCTCATAAATTATGTCATTCTTAACCAATGGCTGTAATGGAATTAAGTGAATTCCCAACAATCCCACGCTGACAAGCGTTATTTTGTTTTTGACTGCACCGTAACTGTCAAAGGCTGATGTCATGGAAACCACACAGATCACAAATGGAGAACCTGGCTCAAAAAAAACAACACAATTCCACATTCACTATTGTAACAGCAGGCATGACTTTATTTACCTGCTAGAAGGTTGTAGGGAGATATTTATTCAGCTCTTTTTTAACTCTGTCTTCGTGTTGTGATATGTTAATATACATTTAATATACCATAGCTGTTAATAGCATATGCTGTCATTATAGCTTGCATTAATTAGTTAACAAAAGAGCTATATTTTTGTCATGTTTCAAATGGTCTGTTTTAGTGTGTGTAGCATGAATCGTTTCTAACTGTTTGCCTTTCCTGGACAGGTTCTGTGGCTTTCATAGCATTGACGTAGAAAGTGAAAGATGAAGCCGGCTATGCTGGGGATGCTGCTGGCAGAAATGAATGTATAAGTATAAGATCATATCCTCATCAAAGCCCTGACAGCTTGCTTAAATGTCCAGAATGAATTACTGACTATGTGTTTTTCCTCAGTGGATTCAGTATTAGATACTTGCACAGTATTTATTAGCGTCAAAACCTTATTTTTAATCAAACAATAACCGAGAAATAAACTTATTTTCTACAACTTGTAACCTTTAAAGCTTGTCATCTTTTTATGTATATGTTTTCTTAGTATTTCTTTTTTGTTTTTGTTTTTTTGCCTTGCTGTATCAGTGGCTCAGCTTGTGGCTAAAACTGCACAAGATACCTTTAATGAAAGCTATGTCTATTGAAGATAGCAACCACGAAGCACTGGTTTTACATAACCTACTATTCTGATTGCCTGAAAATAGCCCTTTATACTTTAAAGCTTTCTTTTTCAGCCTACTGAGCGCTTAGGTTTCTATAACTCCATTCTACAAAATATATTTCACTCTGAAGGAAGAATTGAAGGATAAAGTAGTCAACACTTTCATAACAGCTAACAGCAGCTGCATTATTTCAGAAAAGAGTTTTTTTTTTTTTAAACAGCATAACTATTATACCTCTAGCTGTCAGACAAATCTACAGCACATAATTTGCAGATGGCCACACAAAATGAAAAATTACTCGGGCTAGAGAAAAGGAAGCCATAAAAAGGGATCATTTTGCGGCAATGCCTTCAACATGTAAAAGATAGTTTATGTATTCTCCAAAAGCTGAAGACAGTGCATGTATGACCCAAATTAGTTTTAACTGTCCATCAAATCTGGTTCACTGAGATAAAGAAAAACAGATGTTATATTGTAAAAGCCATAATACAGACTTTCTGAACCACGTTCCAGTTAACTCTCAAGATAAAACATTGGGTTAAACTAGGAATAATAATATAGACTTCTGAGTGATAAGTATCCTCTCAGATGCTTAGACCTACCCCAGCCTATACCATAGTAGTAGAAGTGTTTGCTGCCTTCAGAGCCAAACACTTTTACCACCATACTGTAGAGATGGAGGCCCTCCACCAGCATCCAAGCAAAGGCACTTAGAAAAAAGAAGTGAAGCAGGATAGCCATGACCTTACAGGAAAGCTGGGAGAAAGAAAAAAACAATCATGTTTTTTCTACCAAAACATTTTATGCTTAATCATTCAAATGGTCACTTCTTATTTTCACAATGTCTATTTATGTTTTTTGTCATAAAAACAACAACAAAAAAAAGATACTCAGTTGTGCTTATCACCTTTATCACTGTTGATTTCATCATTTATATTATAATCATTACACTCATCCTTTTCCTCACATGAATAATTCTGGAAATATCCCAACCAGCATCACTCCCGCTATCTTGCTCCTAAGTATTATCCCCATCATCATCTCCTCATCTGTAATGATGAGGAAGGTGCTGTGTTGTACCAACCGTGCCTGGGTCAAAGCGAGAGCTGATGAGCAGTAAGATCTCAGCCACCAGGATGGCGAAGGACAGGTTGGCGTGGATGTGGTAGCGTTGGTTACGGATGGTGCTAACAGACCTGCAGAGCAGCATAAGGAAAACTTTGTTTAAGAGTAGGAAGAGAACAGCAAATAAAATATGAAAGCTACACATGTTGAACACGGCTGCATGGTACATGTCTGTATCATTACAGCACAGATTTATGTGGAAAGAAAAAGGGCAGTTCAAAGTGAAGTAATAGGTTTTAGGTGCAAATCTGTGTACTGATAAAGATTGTGATAACTGACAATGATTATAAAGCACCATGAAATGTTGACTGACTTATAATACTCACGACAAGACTGCAAAGGTAACCAGAGTGATGGCAAGGCAGACGATGGAAATTGAGCATCCAACATAACCAATGGTTGATAGTGCCACCTTGTGGCCAGTTGTGAGCTGTGCATAGAGACAACACTGTCAACACTGGACGAGGACATGTGGTTGTTGTTTTTTTTTTGCATAAATATTAAACATTACACACATCCAAAGCTAATGTAATCTCCTTCATTCATTCTGCTATATCAACCATAAAAATCAAAGTGGGTTTATAGATGATGATGATCACAAGTTTACCTCTCATCAGGCAGGAATAAACTCAGGGAAATTTTTTATATCCTGTCTAAATGACCTGATTGAAACCAATGGCAGAATCAGAGTTCTTCCATGATGTTTGTTTGTTTGAAGTTTTCTGAGGAAAAGTTGTTTTTTTTCTCCTGAAAAAGGGCCACTGCAGATGTACAGTCTTACCTATTTTTATGGAATTAGCATAAAGAAAAGAAAACTGTCAACAAAGCTTAAGTGATATCTGTGTTTTCCATATATACACATCCATGGCGGTTGGTCTTGTGTGTTGATGTTGTTTTGGAGTTCAGGCTATTTTCAGGGTTTGGTTTTGATTCTCTATGAACTGTCTACACATGTGCCTTGTCATTATAAGGGCAGAGGAGTCTCGGCCCTCCAGAAAAGGGAGATGTGGGATGTTCCCTTGCTGCTGAGGGATGAGGCTGCCCACTAATTATAGACCTTCTCTGGGAAAGTATAGCATCAAATAGACTCCATTGCACTTTACTGCAATAAGAAGTCCATATTTCTATTTAAAGAAGCTATTGTGGATGCTAACCAGATTATCATGGCACAGATTCCCTGTAACAAAGGGACAAATATTATATACAGGTTTGACATTCGAAGTCCCTCTTCATGCAGATGATGTGAATGTCAAATACTTTTCAGGACAGTGTGAGTTTAAAGCGACACATCTGATTGACTGTGGCCAAGAGGAAAGGGCCATTGACCCATACAAAGACCCAAAAGAACAACATTTAATCATAATTGTGTGATAAACTATAATGGCCAGTTCAAGTTATTTTGCAACAGTTCCAGGGAGAGGGATGCATTTTTTGAAAATGTGTGAATAACTGATGTATAATGATAAACCTTAATACGTCTGATAGATTTATTTGTCCGAGCTGTAGAGGTTTAGAGGTAAAATCTATTATGGTATCATTCTTTTCAAGCGTTCCTTACAATCCACTGCAGTTTGGCAGTTAAAGAGAGTTAAACTGTGTTTAGTATGCCTGTGGATGTATTGTCAGAGTTGGATTTTGCATTCAAAGATGGTGTCCATTCATGTGAGCTAAAATTGTTCATTGAGCACACAAATCAGACAAGTTTTCTGCTTCAGGGTGTTCTCCTATGTGATACAGTCCACTGCACATGCAGAAATACTGTTTGTTCCACTGTCCACTGGGTTTAATAATTAGAAAAAAAGTTAATTTCTGGTTATTACTCTCATATTTTCCGTGAAAAAGGCCCAATCAAATCCCACCATGAGGATGTTTTTAGTTATTTTGCAGTGCAACTAGGAACCACATTAGTCAGTGACCTTGTTATATTTGAAAATAGTTGCCTGTTAGACATAAAAGTTGTCATCTTGAGCGCTTCGCATGAAATATTTTCTCTGTTTGGGATTTTTTACATTGTAAAACTTGGTGCCTGGAAGGCAGCATACAATTGGTTTATCAATAACTTTTCACTGAAAACAGCATCCTGCTGCTTTCTATTGTAAAGATACAGTACATTAAGTAATGGGAAAAAGTCTTAATCCACCCCTCTTTCTTTGCCCTCCTCTTGTCCAGTTTCCTCATTTTATTTTAGGACAACCATGCTGAGATAAGTCCAGTGCAACTAAATACATGGGTAAAAATGATGTGACTGACATGCTGCTGGTAACAAAGTACCTAAACATATTCTAAGATTGCTTCCTTGCTAAATTGTCTGTTATGTTTAGATACAAAACTGGTCCATTCCTTGGGTTAAGTGCACTTTTTAAGTTCGAATGAATCATAGATTAATGTTAAGTAGCATAAAAAAAACATACATTCCTTTGAAAATGGTCATATATATATATATGAAACAGAGAGGTGCCTCAAGACTTTTGTATAGTACTGTATACAGAATTGAGTAGCTTTAAAGATCAGCCAAAATAACATACCTCCAAGGGGGCAACTTGCATAAGAATGGCAAAGTTGGTGAGGTGATTGCACAAACACACAGAATACGTCATGTTTCCTTCGGAGCGGACACAGCCTTCGTTGGACCATACTCCCTCATTAGAACTGACAAGGACAACAATCAGACTTTAATTACAAATGAAAAACATTTAATAAAAAGATTAAAACATCATTTAAAAAAAAAGCTAAACTCAACCATGCAAAGCCATTTTTATATAAACAGAACAGTAAGGATCCATCAACACAAAAATGGGAGGTGCACACAGAATTTCTTTGCTGACTTTATCATAGCAATCTGACAGGGTAATCCAATAATTCACATTTTCATGAGCTTTCGGGGCAAAGGGGAGTAAAAGGAGGAAGCTTTTGAATCCAACCAAAACAAACTCCATTTTAAAATGATTTATGCCCTCTAAAGTGTTTTGGATCCATATTTTAAGTGCACCATATTTCTACAGAAAGCTATTGCTTCATATCACCTGAAACAGTAACACATGTATCACTGGATGTGTTTGATTTGAATGAGTAAACATCTAAACATCTGATCCCTTCTTGTGATTTAATTAAAGCCTTGGAGACAAGAACAACAAATGTTCAAAGAAAGAATGAACAATCAAGAAAAAATCTCTTTGGCTCTGTGTCTGAATGACACATTATGTTTTAAACAAGAAACACTGACCCACCTGTAGTCCAAAAAGGCGCAGTAGAGGAAGACTTTATTGCTCTGATTTAGCACTTGGTCCTGCTGTTCTTTGCTCTAAAAAAAGAGAAAGTTTACATTTAAAATGGGATTTTTT
>JAOXYM010000012.1:22611966-22632757 GCA_028567055.1 Leptatherina wallacei | reverse complement strand
ATATTGCTGATTTTATTGTGCAGCACTTTGGTGACATGTTCTGTTTTTAAATGTGCTCTATAAATAAAGTGGATTGGGATTGGATGTTCAGTGTGGTGACACTGACAAAGCTTGTAAAATGTGAAACTAATGGCAGCAAAGATTATAGAGTGAGTCTTATATGTGCGAGAATTCCAGATGAAACAGCTGCAGAGAGATACAAATACCATAAACCATGATGCAATGCATTTGGCGCTGCTATCATGATATCCTTGTTATTATGGTGGGTGGTCATTTTTTTTGGACCGGGTAGGTCTACAGTCACTAAATGCTCCTACTTTAACACATGCACTTGTCCAGCTTGGTGAAATGGTTTTGTCTTCCATAAAGACTTTTTATATTCACTCAAAAAGTGAATTAGAAAAGAAAAAATACTCAACAAATGAGCTTGATTGTTTCATCGGTCATTTAAATGAACAAGCAAAGAGATCCTGAAGCAACAAAACAGATCTCTGACTTGTCAGACTCTCAGATAAATGTATGTGCATTCTTTTGAGAGTCTCTATAAGATTATAAAATTCCTAGGCATGGTATTGGATACATACATTATGTCTAATCAGGCTACTATCCTGAGACCAGATGTAAATGCAAACAATTTAATAAAGTTCCACGAGAACTTATTGTAATACATAATCCTGACAACTAGGTCCAGTCAGTGCTTTGTAGTGACTGCCTTTCCCCTGTTTTCCATTGTTTCCTGTCCACATCTATGCCCCCCAACCTTTTGCTAAATCAATTAAACATGAATACATAGATAAATGAATAAATAATTAAAACCACAACTTATTTATTTCTATTTGTCTTGATAACCCAATATAATTATGGTGATCATAGTGTATTTATTGAGAGATTTTGATAGATGAGCTTGAAAATAAGTGAAAACAATCAGACGGCTGCTTTTTATGCAAAGTGCTTTCATCCCTCATCTGTTATTTTATTTAGTATGGGTGATAGAGTGAACTGGGATCAGGAGGAGGTGACGCTGAGCCAGAACCTATGATGGTGGATGGCTCCTGATGCTCCCATCTGTGGTCAGTAATCTCCATCCTTCCATTCAACAACTGCTTCCACTAACATTCAAGAGAGTCATTGGAGCTTTTATCTAAATGAGATTAGTTATTAAAATCTTACGAAATATACACAAGCTGAAAAGTCTTCAATCAAAAGACTGTGTTGACCTTCAGCAAACACTCAAAATGCATATCCTGACATCTGAGGAAAACAAAGGATGGCGAAAGCTACATTCCACCCACTCACATGCTGCACTCTAAGAAATGTTTGTAAAAATAGGGACGATTGTACTGTAAATGTTTGAAGGAATTTTCCGTTTGAAGACCGCAAAGGCTCATGGGAAATCCATATTCAGCAGCGATTTAACCTTTTGTGATTGTTACCCTGTAAATTTGAGTTATGTTCTTTACTGCCTGTGTAATGTCTGTGAACGCAACAGGGCATATACTGTGGACGTACAGACATTTTCTGCTCTGGAATAAAGGAGGTGTCCGTGCAATTAACAGAAACATGTCCTGGAAATTTTTCTTAGCTTGTGCATCTGGTCTAATACTTGAAGCACACATACACAATTATTTTTCTATTTAATTGTTCCGGATACATTCTGCGGTTCCAGAGTGGACTGGGTTGTGCTAAATTTGAAGAAAAAGAAACGCACAACAGTGTAAGCGGTGGAGTGAAAACAAGTGATCTTCAAATTTTTCTTCCAAATATTTTCAGAGCACAGGAAGCCAAGGTGTATTTAGCCTTTTTTTTTTTTACATTTGGTGTAAAAACAAATTTTGTAACACACAGCAGGCTCAATAAAACACCAAAATGCATCAATCACAATCTGCACAACTATGAGATGTAATTAAAAGTTGCTCCTGGTCAAGTTGTGTACAGGAGGTGTTGGAAGAAAGGTTCGCTTAGATGTAGCCAGGGTTTGACAATAGCCAAGTTGATCTGATAACAGAGCAACATAGACTGTTGTTCACTCTAGTAAAGGAAGGAACCACATCTGGGGAGGAAACAGAAAGGTATGGTGTGACATTACTCAGCCAAGCACACACACACAAAAAAAACAACAAACCCACTGAGTGACCAGAAGGTCATATAACCTACAGCATCACACAACCTGCGGCTGTAATTGAGCGCAGATCTTTTCATTGTTATGACAGAGCTTTTCAGTCAGAGGTGGGTTTCAAGCTGATCAACATACAGCATGCAGAGTAACAATTTGAATCCAGCCCGCAAAACACATTGGGCCTCGAGTGAGATCATGCTGTCTGGGGACGTGTTAAAAGACATGCAGCTGTGGTCTCAGCTAAGTCTCTGAGGTCGACACCAAAAACAACGAGACGTGTTGATCGTTCCTGCAGGGTGTGAGTAAAACTGGGGAGGATTAAACAACTCCAGGAGTTTTAGAGTAATTTTAACAAGGTGAGCAGGGGAACAACAAAGTCGTTTTTTTCCTTTTTTTCCTTTTACGAGTAAGGAAATGTGACAAAGGGATACGTTCTCCATGTACAAATTCACGTGTTTAATTCCCATGGGATTTCATGTGGGCCTATTGTAATCTTTTTTCTCTTTTTTTAGCCTGTTTCCGAGGAATAACATCCTTGCATTTGTAAACACACACGATGACATTTAAATCCTCAGTCGTGAAGTTCAGCCGTGGGAAATACATCATGTTCAATGATAAAAACCTGTGCTTGCAGTCCTGCTCATTATGCTTTGTTTTAACGTCAGTGGTAAGGTTATATAAAGAAAAACACCTTTTTATGAGCATGAATAGACTGAAAGATTTGACTTGTGATTTTACAAATCTAGCTTTTGCTGCTGTTTAAGTTCTGAAATTAATTTCCACAGAGCAGTAATTCTGCAGGGTTTTTACAAAGACCTTTAATATTCAGTTTAATACCTATTAAACTGAATTAACCAACAAAAAGCCAAAGTAGGATTGTATGATAAAATACCACAACAAATTATTTATTCATATCAAGGCTGTTACGGTGAGTTTCATTGTCAATTAATCTATTTTTATCATTAGTTGGATGATTGTTTGGTTGATAAATAGCACAAAATAGCAAATAACTATACCAAGTATGTAATTTTAAAAATGGGAGGAGAGCAGTGGACCAGAGAAAATGCATCGTTTATTAAACCGTTTGATGTCGTGGATGAAAATATGACTCGGGCAATTGTGCTATGAGTACAATCAAATGTATTTTCAGTCGTCAGCCAGCTGATTATTTCATTATTTGTTAGGAATTTTCCTGTGGGTTAAAACAATAATTTAGTAATGTTAAAATGGAACCCTATGAACAGAAGAAAATGAATTCATTGACTAAACTTTGTAAATATCTTGTCAAATGTCAGAGATATTTTCAAGGCTGGAGTCCTTTTATGAAAATGGTTTATGAGACTATTCACTTTGTTTATCAAGCACCCCTAGCACAAACAACCCACTGTCACAAAACAATTGTTTCATTTTTTGCTCTGTTTTTCATTTTGCGCTCCCTCTGCAAATATATCTGTTGTGGACATATTCTTGAACTTTGAGACAGCTTTACAAAGGCTGATGTATGGGTAGACTTTTTCTTTAAAAACATTTTGCAAGCTTCAAAAGTTTTTGCCTGTCGCACAGAAAAAGCCTCCTTTATGTGGTCACAGATGGGGGCTTTTTCTGCTTATGTTCAACACACAGCAAGAGATGAATTTTGCGATGTTGGGGTGGTGAGGAGGGAGGGGAGAGGTGAATGGGAGGAGCTGTAATGAGATTCTTTCAATCTTTTGGCAAGTGAGGAATAGCAATGACCAGACCTCCATCTGTGATTGATCAGTGAGTTGGCTCACATAGCTTGTGTTGTGAGTGTGTGTGTCGGCGTATGGCTGGGTGTGGGTGGCTGAGAGAGCGAGAGGGAGGAGAGTCTTTGCCCACAAGGGTTAAGCTGGGCGTGTGCTGAGAGCTATAAAAAGACTGGCAAGTGGGGGGAGTAAAGTATTAAATCACCTTTGTGTGTTTGTCTAAGTTGCAGAACAATATATCTATTATTTTCAACATATACAGGAAACTCCAACAAGTCTAGGCATCTTTAAACACAAACTGAACATTTTTATTTTCCGCTGCTACCTTTACATTCACTTCCCATCAACTGAGTTGTATCAATATTGTAATTTATTTTCAGTTTTGAGCAAAGAAATGAGAAATTCAAGGTAGAAGCTACTTGGACTGGTTTAGCGAAAATACAGGAAAACCATCAGGCCAAAAACTTTTCTAGTCCGCCCATGTTAGTCACAAATAAATGCAGCGCCTTGATATCATGGATCATTCTAAAAAAAAATTAAATGCACTGTTTCTGTTTAGTACCTTTCTAGTCTTGTTGACTACTTAAGGACTTTTACACCACAAGTCACATTCCTCCAACGGCTCACACACTCACACATCACTTTTTTGTCTATACAGTCTTACAGGCTATGCAGGGCTTTTTGCAAATTAGAACTTTTTCTCCCAAGCTACTGCTGATATTAAAGATCTAAAATATGAAGCAAATGCTTAAGTGCTTTAAAGCAGGACTACTGAACTTTGGCAGATTTTTGCACTTTGGCCCCGTTCTTCATCCTGTCTCTTCTCTGAGCTTTCTCCAGCCAGTTAAAGATGGTCCGATGTTGACTTTTATCTACTCTTTCCCTCTCTTCCTCTGATAAATTTTCTCTTGCTTTTCTATGCTCAATCAGCCATGATACATGTTCAAAACTGCCAGTTTGTTGATATCCAGTTTGTTGGCGTGTCACGTGGTGCTGTAAAGCAAAATACTACTTCACGTGACGACCCGGGCTGGAAGAAGAAGTTGTGAGTGCTGTTTTCTCAGCCCCAGGACACTGCAGAGTAAAGACAGCTCCAGGACTGTGCATAATGAATGTCAACGTACCATCAAAACCAGTCAGAAGCACTAAGTTTAGCTTTATACCTGCATTCCATTTGATGGCCAGCTGGGGGTTGACTCCTCTGATTACAAAAAGAGATTTAAATGTATTGAAGTGTGTGAGAAAATGACCAAACTTTAATTACATGTTTGATTCACATGAGTATCTGTTGGAGTGAGCAAAAATCTAGATTATTTTCCTCTCAAGAAACCACCTTCTTTGGTTAAAAAGACTCCCACAAAGAGAAGGATGAGAGCACAGATCCTGTGGTGTTTTTTTTGGCATGATAGAGAGCTCTATGAGCTGTGCAACTGAAGCAACTCCAGTGTTTCCAATGACGTCCAGGTATAAATGCTGTTTATTGCAAACTACTGTTGCAAAATTCTGGAAATGGAATATTTGTGGAGTAGCTAAACATTGATAAATTTACTTTTGATGCGGTCGATGCATGCACCCACTGTATAGCCTCACTAACAAAGTAAATCTAAAGCAATCTGTTGATAGGTTGCAAAAAAAAATAATGCATCTGACACAGTAACAAAGACTGATTTCATAGGAAGAGACCAAGCTGTGTAGTTTTGCTAAAAGGTGACAGTACAGTCAACTTTGCTCATGGTTGTGTTTCAGTAGTTATCCTTACCAGAAAAAAAACCTCAAAGAGAAAACCAGACCACAAGAGTAGCGTGAGCTTATTGTTTGCCTGCTACAAACCAGAACTAACTGGTCAATGGTGTCATTTTATCTCAGCTAGCAAAAGTGACCTTTAGAAAGGCTGTTGTGTGAACTTAGTTGTGTTTTGGTTTAAGCTAGGCTAGTTATTTCATATAGTTTCAAGTTTACTAGCAAAACTTTCGACAACCAGCTCTTGCTTTACATTTATTCAAAATACGCAAAAGGCTTCGACTTAGTTTCTGCCAAATGATACGGTGAGAAGTATTTCTTTAAAGTTGGTCATTTTTATGTTACAGCCCAAATAAATGAAGGAATTAACCAGGATAGGGACCACCAGGACATAGTGCCATACTGTTCCACCCATCACCTTGGTCTCTCCAAGAGAGCCGCCAAGCTAACAGTCTGGTTTATAATCCTGTAAATTCAAGCACCCTTGTCAAGATCTGTTTTTTAAATCTTCTCAGTTTTGACCCCATAAACTGACTTTCCTTATGAAATCAATCTTTCCATTCATTCACTTCATACCATCCGTGTGATGCGGGGATGGAAGAAGAGGACACAGAGGTGGTGTCGGCCTTTTTATGTATGTATAAATGTTTAACTACAGACCCCAATGCCCCCCACCCTCCCTTTTCTTCTCTTCTTCTCTACTTTAGCCCTTTCAAACTGAACCAGAGTCAGACAGCAGTAATAAATCAGTAACTGAGCCAAACTCCAATCAACACCAAAGTTGAATGGCGTGAGAAAGCGTGCAAGGCTGCGGCGGTCTTGATAACACCTTGTCAGGGTATCAAACCTGCTCTGTGTGGCATAAAGAGAGATGGCGGCACCTTGGTTCTGACTGAGTCAGCTGGGAATGGCATGACATCACCGGGTTGTTTCTCCGAGCTCAGAGGGCATCAATCAAGAGTACAAGGTCACTCTGACATCAATCCATGGCTTTGACCTTGGCTTGAATGAGCAGTACCAGCCATGATATTTACAAGTTTGTCTGGTGTGTCAGATGAAGAAAATGGAAGAGATTTGGACCTGATCCATGAGTTGACTGTTTGCACAGTACTATAGATGGCACACACAACTTGTTGTAACCATAACAGCATGAAAAGATAGATGAGGGAGCTGAGACATTTCTGCTTCAGACCACCAAAAGGTTTAATGAAGTCACTGTGCACTTGTCTATTCTCAGGGAATAAAGAGAGAGGTTAGATGCTAATCACTTAGCTAGGTGGCTTGCCATGAGAGGATTTCTTTGAGGTTCGGCTAACTTGTGCTGCTCATAAAGACCACCATAAACTGAGATGGCCACATACAGTGTGAGCTGACCCCCCTGCCTCAAGGCAAGGAAGGTGATAAGTACCCAATGACAGCCAAAGACATTAAATCTCCAAAAATAGTCAGTTTTTGACTAAATCTGACCACAAGTCTGAAGAAGCAAACCAGTTATAGCAAAGCAGCCCATTTCTGGACATGATCTTAGCCAAAAGTGCCATGTGCCAAATTGCAATGTAGCCTCCTCCATATAAATCATGAGCTGTGTTCAGTCTAAATGTGTTGAAATGGTCATGGTGCGTTCCAATCAGCATGCTTTCATAATAACAGCTATTTTTAATAGGTTAGAGAGGAGAAAGTGCAGGAAACCTGATTTATTCTTACATCAGTGGTTATGGCAATCCAACTAAAATAGAAACACCTTGACTCAACAGACAGCAGAACTGGTGAGCATCACTCGCGCTCCTACAACAAAGGAGACTGTAAAACCTCTCCCATGGTGTCTGCTTAAACAAACAGGGTAATCATTGTAACAGAAACCAGGCCAGATAATTACAGCATAAACATTTATTTCACTAGGGAAAATGAAGGCAAACAAAGCAACGCTGCCATGATTTCATGACGATGCACGACCTTCTGTTGAGCTTTTATGAGCGGTGAGAGAAATTCACCTCAATAGAAAGTGAGTAATTCGAGTGGGACTTTTAAATCAAACGGAACAACATTGTGGTGGGTTTAGTCCATTGTGTTTGTTAAGTGCCTTATCAATGTTATTGCACGATAGAGGAATATCTACGAACACACATTATTTTGGTGAAAAGGAATGGCTTAAAAAAGACATACATAGCTGCACTGCTTTGATGTGCACCACTGCATTTATGACTTCACATGGAAGAAAGCTAATACAATGCACATTTTTAAGGAAGTGGTCATTATGAGTTTCAATAACATTTCACATGGAAAACTGGCAAAGTCCCTACCATAAAGCCCCAAAAGAAAAATATGTTGTTCATAAAAGAAAGTTATTGTTTCTTTCAAAGCGCCCTAAGCTTGCAATTCAAATGGCCATAATCAGCTTGCTTTCTGGATGCCACATGCTCTACGAGGGAAAATTTAAGCAGGCTAATGAAAACCAAAATAGGCTTTGCTCTTTGTGATGGTGAATAGCCATCTGCACAAGCCTCAGTCAGTGACAGACACCCATCTGGGGGTGGGGGGGATCAAGCTACTGTAGCCACAGGCAAACCATAAAACCATCTTCCCTCTAATAAGGTGAGCATCCCACAGCCAACAGCTGTTTACTAACAATAAAATCATGCCTCTCATGTCTTCTTCAGTGTTGATGACTGATAAAGACATGAGCCAATTCAGAAGAATCTGGGACATTGTACGGGCTGATTCTTACCAAAGTGTGGCTGAGGACGATCTTGATGAGAGGCGCTCCAGAGAGGTTTACTGACAGAGCTGGTAAAGGCTCCACTTTCAGAGATATCAGACAGCTTGCTACCTGTATCTTGTGATCATTGAAATCGGCTGCTTCTTTAATCCTATGAGGCAAAATGGGAGGAAGACACACATTAAGTTTAAAAAGAAAAAAAAAGAATGGCCAGAAGAAACAGCAGCTGAATATATTTAAAATAAAGAGGAAAATAAAAAAAGGAAAAAAAGAATTGGTCATACTAGAAGTAAATACAGTATGTATCCAAAATCAAAACATGTAATGCTCATAGTTTAATTGAAGGAAGGGTTTCCCTTTAGTGAGGCAAAAGTACAAATCTAATACTTACTCTCCTTAGGAAGTATAGACTGAGATGCACCAAAATATATATTATATACACATAAGAGGAGACTAGTATGAGTTTAGTAGCTTTATGTCTCAAATTTGAATTAACTTTATATCATATATCATTTCATTCTATTTATCATCTACATTTTACAAAACCTACCATCTTTTTGAAAATAGGCTTGCAGCCTATTAAAATATCATACAATAGCATTAATTGCTGCTATTATATGGCTCTCACACCAACACATGAGTGTTAACACACAGGACCAGAGTGGTAGCATTTAGATGGGACTTAAACCATCTGTCTATTTAATGAATCGCACTGACAACCAGCAGTATACCACCAGCAGTTTTTCAAGATCATCTGATATGTGACATTAGGATCATACAAGCATCATCTCTCTATCATGGTACAAAGGAATCTTCTCACCCACAGAGGAGGCCGACAGTCAGTTCCAAACATCTGCAAATGTGTTCCAAAATCTCCCCCCCCCCCCCTTTTTTTTAAAAAAATCTTTGGCACATTCATTGGTATGAAGTGGAAAAAACAGGTTGCTTAATCACTGTTTTATCACGTTTGATAAACATAAACACAGCAGAGTAGCTGGAACAAGCTGATCCAGTGATGGGACAATAACTGAAGCGGGGGTAGCTGGGGGGGATAGATATGTAGAGTTAATAGCAGGGTGTATCAGTCAGTGGAGGTTGAGTGGTGAGATGAGAGATAGGCACAAAAAACAGATAAGCTCGGCTCCAGCCTTCAGTTGTTTTGTGGTTCAGGAAGCAGGGGCGCCTTAGTCCAAGAAGACCTGATTCCCCACACAGTTGGTTCAAAGGGAGGGCCTTGGTTTTGCTTTCTTTTAAGTAGCTTTAGCTCAAAACAAAAAAATGATAAAGAAAAAAAGATGTTGCCCTCATCTTCTTACCTAGTCTTGACAGGGCTGATCTCTTTGTAGTACTTGTGCATGTTGTGGTAGAAGAGGCCGACAATGGTGGTTTGAGCTGAGGAATAAAAGGAAACATACAGAGAGTGAAGAGGCTGGGAATTTGTAACAGCGCTGCTAAAATTCTCACAAAGAAGGGAGTTAATTAACGCAGACTTGCCACCGCACACCGGCACCTTCAGGCTAATAGGACAGCCCTATACTTGCACAAGGGTGAAAGTGAGAGTGCCATAAACCTTGTGGATGCTGGGAAAGGTTATGAAACAGCTATTTGACTTCACCAGGGGAACAGGAGGTCCGGGCCCCCTCCCCCGATCTGACCTATCTGTCAGCTCGGTCCCACCTCAACACTGCAAGATAAACAATGAAATTGGAGGAAGTCCTTAGTGGGCCTGTTCCTCCGTTCAAAGGCCTACCACCCAAGTCTCGCTGAGTGGACAACAAAAGCTTGCTGAAGTCAAACAAACAGGCAGGAGAGTTTGTAGAAATATCACGTCAATGCAATGCTTCCCAGTAAGTCTCACAAGACATTTTGTGGTGGTCAGTGTGCTTGTTTAATTCTCCCAAAGAAAAATGGAGAAGAAAATCAAAACAATATATAATAGAGTATCCACACACACTAATGTGTTGTATTTTCTGAAGTTAATTAGGATATAAAACCTGCCCTTGAAGCGTTTTTATGTGGCCAGGTATTCAGAGCTGAGAGTTAATTTGGTCCTGGCTCTACTGTGTCAAGCAATAACATCTATTCCTTTTCTGATAATAGTCCTTAAATGAATTATTAAAACAGTTTACTCTTGTGTTTGTATGGCAAAACAGTGCATGGAACAGCCAGGTGGAGCCAAGGGAAAATGTCCTGAGCACAAAGTCAAACAAACAGTGTTTTAATGCCTGCTGTAATTACTCCTTTCTCTAACTCTGCTATCTGGGTCTATTCCTAAAGTAGAAAAAAAGTACTCTCTCTATCATTCCCTTTGTTTTGAATAAACAGATAACTCCCAATATTAAAGCCACAGCTGGGTTTCTACAGTGCACCATAAAGCCACACAAAGGCTGTCATGCCCCTCCTGTCTTACACCGTGTACTGAGTTAGCACTCTTAAATCTTTGCATAACAAATTAAAGGCCAACAACAAAAGTCTCCCAGCTGGACATTTTTTTTTTTTGGCAGATTCAGTGCATGACTGATCTTCAACATGCACACACCCAAATCAACTACTGTTGTTTCAAACCTGTGAAAGTTCATCACTCAAGAGGTGATATTGCACATGAACAGGTTGTAATATTTGCACTTACATTGCAAGGTGAAGGCCTCCCCAGGCACAGAGATGTAGTTTTTGCCTTGTGTGGGGAAGCGGTAATGCGGCATGTTGAAGTTTTGCGGGAATTTCATCAGAGAGTAATCTGTTGGAGGCCAGAGGTTGGACAAATGAGAGCCGTTGCGGAAAAATAAATGGCAGCAAAACACACGTGCTTTGTCAGACGTGGGGAAAAAGTTGGTGAGTGGCAAGTAATGTGTTAAAGAAATATCCCGCAAACAGTGTGTCACAGTACATTGTGGAGATGCTGACAATTTCCTGACCTGCAACGAAAGATGTTCCTCCCAGAGAGATGGGAGCGTTGTGGCAAGGCTCCAGGTTAGTCACCATATGCTCCATCACTCTGTCCACTGTCTCGATCAAACCGCTGACTAAAGGTGTGGACTGCTGCTCAGTGACAGATCAAGAAAGGAAAGTTCACAACCGCGGCTTGTCTTCGTCCTGAACATTCATACTGACTAATTCCATGGCGTCACGTCTAAAGAACAGTTTATTTTTTAATGGGACCTTTTTTTTTTTTTTTTTACCAGAGATGTATTCTACTCTTTATACTTTATACATCAGCATCTTACACTATGATGTGTGACACCTTCATCAGGGGGAATTCAGGATAATTGGATATTATTGGATATTAGCAAATGCCAGATCCAGAGTCTCTGGAGCATCTTTTGCTTCGGCTACAATTTTTTTTTCTCTCTCTTTCTTTTTCTGTCTCATATAAGTGCTCTAACCTCATGGGAGCTCTCTTTAAATCATCAACAAGCTAACAGTAAAAACAATTATACGCTGAACAAACGTCACTGTGCCAAGAGAAAATAATTAGGGGTTGATACTATAAACTAAATGTTTTAGTGTTTAGTGATATTTCTAAGCTAAGTAAAACACATATTGAAGAGTCATAGACAGCAAGATCTTTACTAAAAATGAGCACTTATGCATTTTGCTTCAGTTTTTCCTTGATGTTTAAAATGTGATTGATGATGTTGGAAACAATGGGAAAATAGATAGGGAAAAAAATGGGAACAACAAGCTTTCAGGCAAACTAGTATTACAGGATAAACCAAACAAAAATTGGATGAATTGATTGGGTTTAGGACACTGTGCAACAAACACTGTATCTGCTGTTCATGTTCGATGGGAACATCTGTTTCAACTTGCTCCTATGAAAACAACTGTGCTTGTTCTGAGCACCCAGTACACTGAAACCTTACACATGTGTTTTGAGCATGAGAGCACATATATTTGGCCAGGATGAGTGTACAGTACAGGGAGCTACAAATTTATATTGAAGGTACTTTGTTGTAGGAAAAAAAGGTGTAAATCAGAAACCCAGTCTTATACAATTTGCAGTGTTTTAGTTGATAACAAACAGAAATAATGTGTGGGCGTCTTTCCAGGAGCTCTTACTGTTGGTGGCACTGCTTGTGCCAAAAATATGTAGCGTCAAAATCTCAAACTGGATTTGATTTACTGCCAGATTACATATGTCATGTTTGGACCTAGCACAATAAAGTGTGACTTCATTTACCTCTGGCAATCCTGGAGAGGACAGCACTTCTTCCACGCTTTTGAGAAATGCCTGGATGGAAGAAAAACGGACATCACAGAACTGTTGCATCATGTGCGCATGGGTGGCCATTGTGTCTGCGTGTGAACTGGTGTTGCAACTTTAACGTGTGTGTTGCACTGGGCTCCAAGACCTGTGTGAGGTTGTTGGCGATGTTGTGAGGAATGGTCCTGTTGGGCAGCGCCTCAAGGAAGTCCAGCACTGGCACCGTGTCCGGACCTCTGGAGCTTTGGATCTCTCCATGGCTGCTGATGACAGGAGGACTGATATCAGCGGCTCTCTGGGGAGACAACACATCAGGCATTGAATGAAGTTTACTATCAGGAGACGGTTTCCAAAGGAGCACTGGTTTCCAACATACACAGGATGTTTAGTGACTGATGGACAAGTGATTCAGCGCTGCTATTTTTCAGTGTGGTGTGTTACAGGGAGCCTTTTTTGTGTGTTGTTGCAGCTGTCTTCACTGTCATCTATTTCCTGATTAGTTTTCTACCTCCTGTGCCCTTTGATAAACAGAGATCTTCACGTGTTCTCAATAGCCCTTTTCCATCTAAGACAAAAGAAAACAATTCTTACAAGAAAAATGACTTGTTTGTGCTGATTCAAGTAAAAAGCCCTTCATCTCACTTCTGTGATGGTTTTGGTTTTCATTTTGGCCCAAAATATGCCTGATTAAAGCAACTTTTGAGAAAAATCCTAGAGAGTTCTTGATTTAGTTATCAAAAGTTATCTTGATGAGCGCAGAACAAAAGTAAGACTGGACACACTTACGGCTGTTGGTGCTGTTGAAGTGACTTCCTTCATGTCCATGAGTGTTGTGGCAAAAATCATGTCTTGGCCTAAAAATAACAGTACGAAGAACTCTTTACAAACAGGACAGGATCCAGCTTGTTGATGTGCAGATGTGATTGTACATTTTTACATTGCCTTGACTTCTGGTTATTTTGTTATGAGCTCCTTTACTAAACCTGATAAGGGCAGGCTGCTGCTCTGTAGCTGGATTTTATCACCCTAAAGCCTTCAGTTTGATTGTAATCCTTAGTCATGAAAAGAAAGATAGACTGCAGAATTCCCAAAACATGAATGATCAACCACTCAACATGTTGCCACTAGAATCCGTAAAACACCTAAATCCTTTTATCTCTTCATCGTAATTTAATAAAAACAGCACTAACTAGCTACTACAATATGTCCATATATGGACATACATTAGGCATATCAATCTGAACAGTTCTTCCTCGTCTTTGGTTCATTTTATAGGAGTGCTCTGGAGAAGTAGAAATATTTTTCTGTTACCACAACAGTCAGGCCCTTCGTGTCTAGAAGTGGTCTGTGAAATATATTGCTTTTGGTATTAACTTCAAGGAAGAAATCAATGCTCTGTGCACTTCATAAAATGCTTCACACATCACAAACAGCTGAAGCTCTATCAGTATGCAGTAATAGTTCACATATAAGACCACCAATTACCCTAAGAAATCATTATCTGTATACAAATGATGTTTTGACTTTAATTGCAAAAAATGGATATTTGATCTTGCTTTGAACATTTTTCAAACTACGATGAAATGTGCTAAATGATCATAAAAGTCAACAATTTCTCCATTTATGGCACTCCACTGACCAAGGGAGGTAAACAGAAGTGAAACAGTTGAGTGTGTGGAGGTTTTGTCCTTGCGTGTTGCAACTTGTCACATTAAATCAAAATGATTTGCCCCCTGCTACTCAACATTGCCTCTACACATTTATAAATACTTATAAGGCAGAACTATTTGTGCAATTGTACTTACATGGTAGAGGAATGGTAATGGTGTATTTTTGTATAGTTTAATATCTTGTTATAACACAGTAATACCATGGATGGAATGCAATGGCAAGTCTGGAAATTGCTTTTTAACCCCCCCTCGTTTCCTCTGAGTCCAAAGTGAGGAGGAATTTTAATAGAAGCACCATGTCCTAGAATAGCAGGAAGTACTTTCTAAGAGGAAATGATGTCCTACCTATGGCTGCGTTGTAGTACAGTAGGATCTGATGAGGTGAAAGGGCCCTTTCCCAGATGACAAACTCATCAAAAGCCCCTGTTACATAGTGACCATAAGCCCTGTTGTTGCCAGTTCCAATAACCAGATCAGGATGAGGGTCTCCATAGTTCTCCGAGACACTACCAGCTGGGTCACCAGCAGTGTAAGTCCCGTTGATGTACACTTTCAAACCATCCTTCT
Organism: Leptatherina wallacei; assembly: GCA_028567055.1. Taxonomy (NCBI): domain Eukaryota; kingdom Metazoa; phylum Chordata; class Actinopteri; order Atheriniformes; family Atherinidae; genus Leptatherina; species Leptatherina wallacei. The sequence continues at coordinate 22,618,020 of JAOXYM010000012.1, read as the reverse complement.
TGGTCCATGTGAAGAGAATGTGTGTCCAGTATGGCCCTGACAGAGAAAACAGAGAAAAGATTAACTAACTAAATAAATGGTTTTCATTCTTCTCCTTTTTTCTTTTTTTGGGGATTATATCTTAAACAAACAAGTTTATTCCCAGAAAACAATAGTTAGATTTATTATATGATGTAAGGATAATATTGGTTTATTCTCAGGTCCTTCTAGCCAATGAAGATGTCATGTATTGGTTTGTTTAGATACCATATTATATTCTAACCTGTTCTGAGGCTGACTTATATGCAAAGACCCTGTATCTACACTTAAATAGTAGAAATCATATCTCAATCTAATATGATCTAATCCTCATAAGCAAATGGTAAAAGTATCTTTCCACAGAAAAACTATTTTAATATTAAAAAGTAACTTTTTATTATCATCCTACATTCAGTGGTGAGTTTCAGCTACGTACAGTAAGGTTAATCTTCCCTATCTCTTCCCATCTCCTCTAGATCTGACTGGTTTTTGTCACACAAATCAAAATCTAACCTGAAAGCAGTAGTTATAAATGAAGGATAATGGGATAGGATTCATTAAAAGATGCTGCTCCCATCACAGCATACAACGAAGTGTGTTTTCTGTACCAGACAGTTTTTAATGTCAACTTTTTTGCCGATGCACTGTAGGAGTGAACACTGCTCCGTTGGGTACAAAATCATGATCATTTTCTAAAAGTAAACAAGTAGAAATACTGACAAAAGAATTTGAAGGTCTATTGTAGCATAACACTTTATGTAACAAATGCTTATAGTTTTTGCATAAATAAAGTTTCAGCAATGCTAAGAGCCATGTGTGGCAGAACACAGGTTCTTTCAAATAAATGCAAATGCAAATGCTAACAATAATGCTTCCATGCTAATGTTTATCAGGTTTCGCTATTATTCCATCCTTATTCTACGTTGCTTAAACAGCTAATTAGCCCGAATATGAACTTCATGCCAACCCAAATCATTTCTATTTTCATCCAATCACACAATTAGAAAACAACCCAACTTTTAACTTGAAACATCACGTAGATGCTTTATCAAGTTTATTGTCTCAATCACTTGTTTGAAGCTCTCCTTATGCATGATGCTCATTTTTAGAATAATGCAGTAGGGTTAACAATTGATTTGTTTCTTTCAAGAAACAAATTGGATACTTTAAACAGTCGTCAACATTGGGTGACTCGTGGCGGCCATGTCCATCTTTTTACATACACAAGCTATGGGAATTGATTGAGTTCATATACTATGTTATAACAATCTGGATCTGACTTGTTCTATGCTTTCTAAGTAGAAGTGAATAAAAACTACATCCGCGGATAACCAAGAGTTAGTGAACAATTATACATTTAAACAAAATCATAGTACTGCCTAGATGAAGGGCTAAAAGGATTATCAAGTCTAGGCTGGCATTATCTTCATTAAAAAAAAGTTTGTTTCTGTGTTTACTAATTTATTGTTTAAATAACTGACTCCAATTTTATTATGTCATGATATATCCATATCATGTGTACTTTAGTCTCTTCAAAAAAATTGTATAATACAAAGAACAAAGTAGTGAATGAACAGTAAAGAGGTCCCAAAAGACAATATATTCACTGTCTGAAAACACATCTGCCAGAGGAGCAAAGCAACCAAAACACATTTAATTCGTGGTTACAATATGAACCATGTGTGCCAAGACTTCCCCCACATCTCAACAAATTCTCTATGAATAGGGCAACAATCTTACTGAGTCGGTCACATGGCACCTCAAGGTTTACGCAATCACCCTCGAAATGCTCCCTCACATTTGTGAAATGAAAGAGGGAGAGCTGACGGATTTTGACATTCTGTCCTAAAGGTCCGTCAAGTCACGCTGTATGAGAACCAGATGACGTTTGATCCTCTGGAACTGAAAACTTAAATCAAAATTGAGTTATGACGCCCTTGAATGCAACCTTGAGTAACTGCAACAAAAACAGAGATGACAGAAGTCACTTGAGAAGGAAGCCCTAATTGGTAAAAAGCTTCACGTAATGTTGGACCTCACATGGTTTAGTCCATTTTGTCAAAACAGTTTACCAAACCTTTTTTTTTTTTTTTTTAGAAGTGAATTAGTCATTGGTTAAATGTTGACTTCTTTCATGTTTCACATAACAACCAGTCTATCTTGGCCAATCCTAATTGTCAGAGATTATTGGATTTAAGATGGGAAATGACCACATCTCATTCAAGATGTATGCTATGTGCTGCAGCTAAATATTTCTAAGATGCATACTTGAGTTTCCAAATCAATTGCAGCTACATTTGGCGTTGGTTGCCTAACAACCATAAAGCAATTACACACAGAAGGTTATAAAAAAACACATTCAATATGAATGCCTATGGGGAAAAAAGGGTAAAGGAAATTCATGCACAGTACCTGGAACTTTGATGTCAGTCTTCCACCTGTGGTTGTTGCCTCGAGTGTAAAACTCCACATATCCTCTAAAAGGGTTAGTGTAGACTGAGAAGCCATTAGAGATAACTTTCCCCCCAGAGGCAACTGCAAAGCGAGACTCTGCCTCATGGTTTTTCCAAAAAAACGAGAAGGTAATGCCTAGAGATTAATAATAATAAATCATTGTGGTCACAAAATATAGCACACTTTGCCAAGTCACAGCAGGATTAAAGTACACTGCTCTTACCCTCGGGACCGCACAATGTGGGATCACTTATGCAAGAGTTCTGGTAGTTTCCAAAGTGAAGAAAAGTGCCGCCGTTATCACCATTCAGAAAGATTCCCTTATTGACCATTCCTTCAACAATGTCTGCAGCAAATCATGAATCACAAATCATTTTGCTTGAAAATGCAAATTCTGGAGGTCTGTATATTCAGTAGTCAACTAATCATGAAGGTTTTCCAGCTTTCTAAGTATCCTATAAACTACGTTAAAGTTAACAAAAACGGGCTTTTACATTTCTAGTTTAACAAAACCTGAAGAATAATCTCCCATTAAAAGGCCAAAAGTTTATCATTTTGTGCTGTGAAGATGAGAGAAAGCTGTGAAATGCTGAGCTCAACTGTGTGGAGATACAGTGAGAACATGGAGAGCAGCGTGTGATGCACAAATGAATTTCAGTGAGAGGGAAGTGATGGATCCTCACCTACTGTTGCAGAAATGTTAGTGTAGGCAGAGTCATTGGTATACACATAAGAAGAGTTATGGGAAGAAGGGAGCACAGTGTGGTTGTGGATTCTGAGAGCTGGACAAAGACAACAAAGAAAAAAAACAGTGATTCACACCAATACAGACACTTAACAGCAAGACAATGGTGAGAGGAAGACAATGGGAGGGATGTGCTGCACAGGTATGAGACAGAGTGATGCTGAGCTGCGTGCAATGGCAGCACTAAAAGAGAAATCAGAGTGAGACCACACATCATGCTCACGTCTATACCCAATCCCACTTTAACTTTTGAGATTTTTTACTAAGGATGTATGTGCAAAATTGCTAAAAAATATATATATTTTTTGCATGTAACAGAAGTAACAGTTGGATAACTATGGGATACTCTAAATACCTCACAGGTCAAATGTTTTGTTCTTTAATTACACTCATAATATTGACATGAAATATAACTGGGACATTTACAAAGCATGATGACTGTGGCTGCAGTGTGGGTAGTGAAAAACAGGTTAGACATGTGGAACATTCACAAGACTTTAGGGGTTATGTGTGCACATACTTATGCTACTCCCATTAATATAACCTGGTCTGTTTCCAATCTGGTCCCACAGTTCATGGATTCCATCTACAGCATCAAGTGGCCAATAATGTGAGGCTGTGGCCAACACCTGCAGGCCTAAAGAGAGAGTTCATAGGTAAACAAGTATCCAAAAAAAGACAATTGTCTCATTGCCCTCAAAGTATTCTCCCAGCATTCAATTCTGGACTTTTAGGGGGGTTAAAAGAACTTATTATACACTAGACTGTTTTGATTAATGAAAAGGGAAGTAAATAAATAACATACGCTGGCCTGTGTGCCTGCAAATAGCTAAACACTTTATTCTCACAAATTATAGAATATATCCTATGCAGAATGTTGTAATCTAAATTGGCATGGGGAACAAATTCTTACTACCTGGATGCTTCACGTTTGGCACCACTTGAGCAAAAACCTGTGAGAGAAAAATTCAAATGTTCTGATCAAAACAACCATGCAACAAATGATCAGACCAGTATATGGAGAGTAGGACTATAATTGTATAAATGATTCTTTCATGAACTTACCTTAATACAGGAGACAAAAGCTGTAAAAATATGAATTTGCAAACAAAATTCCATTGCTCTTGAGAAATATACCCTATGTGTTACTTTTTATAAGACAAATTAAATTCCAACATAAAGATAAATCCAAGAGAAGTTACTCATTGTTCCAAGATGATGATCAAACTTTTTGATCAGTCCATATGTATCCAAACTTGAAAATACAATAACAGCACAAAACTTTCCCTAGGGCATTCAATTCAGAGTACTAATGGAAGGCAGAAAACCCTCAGAAGTTGTCCTGTCATGGTACAATCTGAAGCCAAATTTCCACGCAGAAAGTTATAATCCGTGTTGTATATCCCCACTTTCAGCTTGCAGCTCTTTGAGTTTCTGTGTCTGCATCTGGAAACTGCGAGCAGTAGAGGAGCTCAGTGGAGGAGCACTGAATTACTGGACCCAACGTGGGAATTGCAAAACGTGATGTCATTTTTGGACCTTTTGAGGAGGGGCGGTAAACGTGTGCGTAAATGGCATTGTTTTTGCGTAAATGGCATTGTTTGTGCGTAATTGGAGACTGCAGGGGGAATTAATTAGAATAAGATTTGCACTGTGTGATCCACTTAAACATATGCGAGTCCGTATCCAAATGATACGTTCTAACACTTGGTCTTATGATGTATTTGGGTTTTGGATTCGTCTATGGGACAACACCCATAGGCTCTGTGCAGAGCATGGATGCTGCTGAGCATGGGGGCTTTTTGCAGAAGTGTGTTGAAGGAAAATCGGACTCAGAACTAACTTCAGTTTAATAACATAATACAATGTCTTAAAGGCCAGTTACAAATTAATAATCTAACTCACCAAAAATATGTTGTAAAGTAAAAACGGACCCCACCCCGTTAGTAAAAATGTAAAACCGAAACTTATGCTGCATCAGATGAGTATTTTTCGACTTTTCTTTAGTTAATTTCAGTTTGTGAACAACTTAATTAGATCATTTAAGTACAAGCGGCGAATTGTGGTTCAGAATACATCACCATCAGTCACATCTGTCGACCAGCGAGGTTGAATTCAAATTAAAGTATACAGCACCACCCCGTGGCCAGGTAAGGAGCAGTTTGTGACCTTGTTGATCTATTATTTAGTTGTCATTCCTGCTCATATAACCGTTGAGTGGTGTGCTATGAGTCAAACTACGAGAAAAATACGAACAAACAAACAAAAGAAACAATAAAACTAAACAAAAAGCTAAAATTATTATTTTCGTAGCTGCGATACAAAGGACTCATAGTTACGCAATACTTGTCATGTAGGCGGCATTACTAATACGATCAGATCCTTGCAGAATGTTAAATTAGTTTCTTTGACATTTTATGATGCGATCGAATTTATTTGATGGTCTGCACAATGACACTTGAAAAACCGATGAAGTGACTTTGTGTGTGCGTGCGCGTGTGTGTGAGAGATAGAAAAGGAGGCGTATCCCTGGTGAAACGCTATTCTGGATCTGTTGCGGTACCTAAACGCTTGCGCCGTCATAAATATCGACTCATTGTAAATTCAAATCGAACATTTGAGCTTTTTTTTTTCTCGAGCTGCTACTTTTTAAAGTTGCTTCTCCAACCAAGTTTTGAATTACAACTTTCCGACCCGACGCACTCCGCTCCTATTTCTACGCCTGTTGCCTCGTAACCTTTTTAATGAGGGCCTGTATTTCAGTCAGTTCAGCAAGTCGATCCTTCATCACCCTGATACGCGCGTCTCCTGCTCAGGTAATTTTAAAAAAACATCCA